>JAWDJE010000017.1:9220000-9280000 GCA_035047345.1 Bradypodion ventrale | reverse complement strand
CTCACTCACAGCTTCTCTGTCTGTCTGTCACAGCTTCTCTTTCTCTCTCTCTCAGCTTCTCTTTCTCTCTCAGAGCTTCTCTCTCACACACAAACACCACTTCTCTTTCTCTCACTCTCACTCACAGCTTCTCTTTCTCTCTATCTCACTCCCAGCTTCTCTTTCTCTCTCTGTCTCTCACTCACAGCTTCTCTTTCTTTCTTTCTCTCTCTCTCTCTCTTACACCTTCTCTCTCTCTCACTCACAGTTTCTCTTTCTCTCTCTGTCTCTCACTCACAGCTTCTCTCTCACACACACACAGCTTCTCTTTCTCTTTCTGTCTCTCACTCAAAGCTTCTCTTTCTGTCTGTAACTCACAGCTTCTCTTTCCTTCTCTCTCTCTCGCAGCTTCTCTCTCACACACACACAGCTTCTCTTTCTCTCTCTCTCTCTCACTCACAGCTTCTCTTTCTCTCTCTATCTCTCACACACAGCTTCTCTTTCTTTCTCTCTCTCTCACTCAGGGCTTCTTTTTTCCCTCTCTCACAGCTTCTCTCTCTCTCGCTCGCTCTCACAGCTTCTCTTTCTCTGTCTCTCACTCACACCTTCTCTTTCTCTCTTACGGCTTCTCTTTCTCTCTCTGTCTCTCACTCACAGCTTCTCTTTCTCTCTCTGTCTCTCAGAGCTTCTGTCTCTCTCTCTTACTCACAGCTTCTCTTTCTCTCTCTCTCAGCTTCTCTTTCTCTCTCACACACACACAGCATCTCTTTCTCTCTCTCTCTCACAGCTTCTCTCTCACACACACCCACTGCTTCTCTTTCTCTCTCTCTCACTCACAGCTTCTCTTTCTCTCTCTCTCACTCACAGCTTCTCTTTCTCTCTCTGTCTCTCCCAGCTTCTCTTTCTCTCTCTCTCTTTCTCACTCACAGCTTCTCTTTCTCTCTTTCTTTCTTTCTTTCTCTCTCTCTCTCTCACAGCTTCTCTCTCTCACACACACACACAGCTTGTCTTTCTCTCTCTCTCACTCACAACTTCTCTTTCTCTCTGTCTCTCACAGCTTCTCTCTCTCACACACACACACAGCATCTCTTTCTCTCTTTCTCTCTCACTCACAGCTTCTCTTTCTCTCTCACACTCACAGCTTCTCTTTCTCTCTCTGTCTCTCACAGCGTCTCTCTCTCTCTCACACACACACACACAGCTTCTCTTTCTCTCTCTCTCACTCAAAGCTTCTCTCTCTCTTACAGCTTCTCTTTTTCTCTCTCACACACAGCTTCTCTTTCTCTCTCTCTCTCACTCGCAGCTTCTCTTTCTCTCTCTGTCTCTCACAGCTTCTCTTTCTTTCTTTCTCTCTCTCTCACTCGCAGCTTCTCTTTCTTTCTCTCACTCACACAGCTTCTCTTTCTCTCTCTCTCTCACTCACAGCTTCTCTTTCTCTCTCTCACTCACTCACAGCTTCTCTGTCTGTCTGTCACAGCTTCTCTTTCTCTCTCTCTCAGCTTCTCTTTCTCTCTCACAGCTTCTCTCTCAAACACAAACACCACTTCTCTTTTTCTCTCTCTCACTCACAGCTTCTCTTTCTCTCTATCTCACTCCCAGCTTCTCTCTCTCTCTCTCTCTCTCACTCACAGTTTCTCTTTCTCTCTCTGTCTCTCTCTCACAGCTTCTCTCTCACACACACACAGCTTCTCTTTCTCTCTCTCTCTCTCTCACTCACAGCTTCTCTTTCTCTCTCTATCTCTCACACGCAGCTTCTCATTCTTTCTCTCTCTCTCACTCAGGGCTTCTTTTTTCCCTCTCTCACAGCTTCTCTCTCTCTCGCTTGCTCTCACAGCTTCTCTTTCTCTGTCTCTCACTCACACCTTCTCTTTCTCTCTTACGACTTCTCTTTCTCTCTCTGTCTCTCACTCACAGCTTCTCTTTCTCTCTCTGTCTCACTCACAGCTTCTCTTCCTCTCTCTCTCTCTCTCTCACTCACAGCTTCTCTTTCCCTCTCTCTCTCACTCACAGCTTCACTTTCTCTCTGTCTCTCTCACAGCTTCTCTTTCTCTCTCACACACACACAGCTTCTCTTTCTCTCTCTCTCTGTCTCTCACAGCTTCTCTCTCTCTCTCTCACTCACAGCTTCTCTTTCTCTCTCACACACACACAGCTTCTCTTTCTCTCACACACACACACCACTTCTCTTTCTTTCTTTCTCTCTCACAGCTTCTCTCTCACACACACCCACAGCTTCTCTTTCTCTCTCTCTCTCTCACTCACAGCTTCTCTTTCTCTCTCTGTCTCTCCTAGCTTCTCTTTCTCTCTCTTTCTCACACAGCTTCTCTTTCTCTCTCTCTCTCTCTCTCAAACAGATTCTCTCTCACACACACACTCACAGCTTCTCTTTTTCTCTCTCTCTCTCTCACTTCTCTTTCTCTCTCTGTCTCTCACAGCTTCTCTCTCTCACACACACACAGCTTCTCTTTCTCTCTTTCTCTCTCACTGACAGCTTCTCCCTCTCACACACACACACAGCTTCGCTTTCTCTCTCTCTCTCACAGCTTCTCTTTCTTTCTCTCTCTCTCACTCCCAGCTCATTCTTTCTTTCTCTCTCTCTCTCACAGCTTCTCTCTCACACAAACAGCTTCTCTTTCTCTCTCTCTTTCTCTCTCTCACTCACAGCTTCTCTTTTTCTCTCTGTCTCTCCCAGCTTCTCTTTCTCTCCCTCTCTCTCACACACACACAGCTTCTCTTTCTCTCTCTCACACTCACAACTTCTCTTTCTCTCTCACTCACAGCTTCTCTTTCTCTCTCACACTCACAGCTTCTCTTTCTCTCTCTGACTCTCACAGCGTCTCTCTCACACACACAGAAACAGCTTCTCTTTCTCTCTCTCTCTCTCACTCACAGCTTCTCTCTCTCTTACAGCTTCTCTTTCTCTCTCACACACACAGCTTCTCTTTCTCTCTCACTCGCAGCTTCTCTTTCTCTCTCTCAAAGCTTCTCTCTCTCTCACTCACAGCTTCTCTTTCTCTCTCACACACAGCTTCTCTTACACCTTCTCTCTCTCTCACTCACAGTTTCTCTTTCTCTCTCTGTCTCTCGCACACAGCTTCTCTCTCTCACACACACAGCTTCTCTTTCTCTTTCTGTCTCTCACTCAAAGCTTCTCTTTCTGTCTGTAACTCACAGCTTCTCTTTCCTTCTCTCTCTCTCACAGCTTCTCTCTCTCACACACACAGCTTCTCTTTCTCTCTCTCTCTCTCTCAGGGCTTCTTTTTTCCCTCTCTCACAGCTTCTCTCTCTCTCGCTCGCTCTCACAGCTTCTCTTTCTCTGTCTCTCGCTCACACCTTCTCTTTCTCTCTTACGGCTTCTCTTTCTCTCTCTCTCTCACTCACAGCTTCTCTTTCTCTCTCTGTCTCTCACAGCTTCTCTCTCTCTCTCTTACTCACAGCTTCTCTTTCTCTCTCTCTCTCAGCTTCTTTTTCTCTCTCACACACACAGCTTCTCTTTCTCTCTCTCTCTCACAGCTTCTCTCTCTCACACACCCACTGCTTCTCTTTCTCTCTCTCTCACTCACAGCTTCTCTTTCTCTCTCTGTCTCTCCCAGCTTCTCTTTCTCTCTCTCTCTTTCTCACTCACAGCTTCTCTTTCTCTCTTTCTTTCTTTCTTTCTCTCTCTCTCTCTCACAGCTTCTCTCTCTCTCACACACACACAGCTTGTCTTTCTCTCTCTCTCACTCACAACTTCTCTTTCTCTCTGTCTCTCACAGCTTCTCTCTCTCACACACACACACAGCATCTCTTTCTCTCTTTCTCTCTCACTCACAGCTTCTCTTTCTCTCTCACACTCACAGCTTCTCTTTCTCTCTCTGTCTCTCACAGCGTCTCTCTCTCTCTCACACACACACACAGCTTCTCTTTCTCTCTCTCTCACTCACAGCTTCTCTCTCTCTTACAGCTTCTCTTTTTCTCTCTCACACACAGCTTCTCTTTCTCTCTCTCACTCACAGCTTCTCTTTCTCTCTCTGTCTCTCACAGCTTCTCTTTCTTTCTTTCTCTCTCTCTCACTCGCAGCTTCTCTTTCTCTCTCTCACACAGCTTCTCTTTCTCTCTCTCTCTCACTCACAGCTTCTCTTTCTCTCTCTCACTCACTCACAGCTTCTCTGTCTGTCTGTCACAGCTTCTCTTTCTCTCTCTCTCAGCTTCTCTTTCTCTCTCACAGCTTCTCTCTCACACACAAACACCACTTCTCTTTCTCTCTCTCTCACTCACAGCTTCTCTTTCTCTCTATCTCACTCCCAGCTTCTCTTTCTCTCTCTGTCTCTCACTCACAGCTTCTCTTTCTTTCTTTCTCTCTCTCTCTCTCTTACACTTTCTCTCTCTCTCACTCACAGTTTCTCTTTCTCTCTCTGTCTCTCACTCACAGCTTCTCTCTCTCACACACACAGCTTCTCTTTCTCTTTCTGTCTCTCACTCAAAGCTTCTCTTTCTGTCTGTAACTCACAGCTTCTCTTTCCTTCTCTCTCTCTCACAGCTTCTCTCAAACACACACACAGCTTCTCTTTCTCTCTCTCACTCTCTCTCTCTCTCTCACTCACAGCTTCTCTTTCTCTCTCTATCTCTCACACACAGCTTCTCTTTCTTTCTCTCTCTCTCACTCAGGGCTTCTTTTTTCCCTCTCTCACAGCTTCTCTCTCTCTCGCTCGCTCTCACAGCTTCTCTTTCTCTGTCTCTCACTCACACCTTCTCTTTCTCTCTTACGGCTTCTCTTTCTCTCTCTGTCTCTCACTCACAGCTTCTCTTTCTCTCTCTGTCTCACTCACAGCTTCTCTTCCTCTCTCTCTCTCTCTCTCTCTCACTCACAGCTTCTCTTTCCCTCTCTCTCTCACTCACAGCTTCACTTTCTCTCTGTCTCTCTCACAGCTTCTCTTTCTCTCTCACACACACACAGCTTCTCTTTCTCTCTCTCTCTGTCTCTCACAGCTTCTCTCTCTCTCTCACTCACAGCTTCTCTTTCTCTCTCTCACACACACAGCTTCTCTTTCTCTCACACACACACACCACTTCTCTTTCTTTCTCTCTCACAGCTTCTCTCTCTCACACACCCACAGCTTCTCTTTCTCTCTCTCTCTCTCACTCACAGCTTCTCTTTCTCTCTCTGTCTCTCCTAGCTTCTCTTTCTCTCTCTTTCTCACACAGCTTCTCTTTCTCTCTCTCTCTCTCACAGATTCTCTCTCACACACACACTCACAGCTTCTCTTTTTCTCTCTCTCTCTCTCTCACTTCTCTTTCTCTCTCTGTCTCTCACAGCTTCTCTCTCTCACACACACACAGCTTCTCTTTCTCTCTTTCTCTCTCACTGACAGCTTCTCCCTCTCACACACACACACAGCTTCGCTTTCTCTCTCTCTCACACAGCTTCTCTTTCTTTCTCTCTCTCTCACTCCCAGCTCATTCTTTCTTTCTCTCTCTCTCTCACAGCTTCTCTCTCACACAAACAGCTTCTCTTTCTCTCTCTCTTTCTCTCTCTCACTCACAGCTTCTCTTTTTCTCTCTGTCTCTCCCAGCTTCTCTTTCTCTCCCTCTCTCTCACACACACACAGCTTCTCTTTCTCTCTCTCACACTCACAACTTCTCTTTCTCTCTCACTCACAGCTTCTCTTTCTCTCTCACACTCACAGCTTCTCTTTCTCTCTCTGACTCTCACAGCGTCTCTCTCACACACACAGAAACAGCTTCTCTTTCTCTCTCTCTCTCTCACTCACAGCTTCTCTCTCTCTTACAGCTTCTCTTTCTCTCTCACACACACAGCTTCTCTTTCTCTCTCACTCGCAGCTTCTCTTTCTCTCTCTCAAAGCTTCTCTCTCTCTCACTCACAGCTTCTCTTTCTCTCTCACACACAGCTTCTCTTTCTCTCTCTCTCACTCACAGCTTCTCTTTCTCTCTTTCTCTCTCACTGACAGCTTCTCTCTCACACACACACACAGCTTCTCTTTCTCTCTCTCTCTCACAGCTTCTCTTTCTTTCTTTCTCTCTCACTCACAGCTCATTCTTTCTTTCTTTCTCTCTCTCACAGCTTCTCTCTCACACACACAGCTTCTCTTTCTCTCTCTCTTTCTCTCTCTCACTCACAGCTTCTCTTTTTCTCTCTGTCTCTCCCAGCTTCTCTTTCTCTCCCTCTCTCTCACAGCTTCTCTCTCTCTCACACACACACAGCTTCTCTTTCTCTCTCACACACACTCACAACTTCTCTTTCTCTCTCTGTCTCTCACTCACAGCTTCACTTTCTCCCTCTCACACACACAGCTTCTCTCTCTCTCACTCACAGCTTCTCTCTCTCTCTCTCACAGCTTCTCCTTTTCTCTCTCTTTCTCACAGCTTCCCTTTCTCTCTTTCACACACACAACTACTCTCTCTGTCTCACTCACAGCTTCTCTTTCTCTCACTGTCTCTCACTGCCTCTCTTTCTTTCTCTCTGTCACTCACAGCTTCCCTTTCTCTCTCACACACACAGCTTCTCTTTCTCTCTCTCTCACTCACAGCTTCTCTTTCTCTCTCTCTCTCTCTCACAGCTTCTGTTTCTTTCTCTCTCTCTCTCACAGCTTCTCTTTCTTTCTTTCTCTCACTCACAGCTTCTCTCTCTCTCTCTTTCTCTCACTCACAGCTTCTCTTTCTCTCTCTCACAGCTTCTCTTTCTTTCTTTCTCTCTCACTCACAGCTCTTTCTTTCTCTCTCTCACTCACAGCTTCTCTCTCTCACACACAGCTTCTCTTTCTCTGTCTTTCTCTCACTCACAGCTCTTTCTCTCTCTGTCTCTCACAGCTTCTCTCTCTCACACACCCTCAGCTTCTCTTTCTCTTTCTCTCTCTCTCTCACTCACAGCTTCTCTTTCTATCTCTGTCTCTCCCAGGTTCTCTGTATCTCTCTCACACACACACTCACAGCTTCTCTTTCTCTCTCTCACACACACAGCTACTCTCTCTCTCACTCACAGCTTCTCTTTCTCTCACTGTCTCTCATTGCTTCTCTTTCTTTCTCTCTGTCACTCACAGCTTCTCTTTCTCTCTCTCTCTCACTCACAGCTTCTCTTTCTCTGTCTCTCACAGCTTCTGTTTCTCTCTCTCTCACTCACAGCTTCTCTTTCTTTCTTTTTCTCACTCACAGCTTCTCTTTCTCTCTCTCTTTCTCTCACTCACAGATTCTCTTTCTCTCTCACACACAGCTTTTCTTTCTTTCTTTCTCTCTCACTCACAGCTCTTTCTTTCTCTATCTCTCACTCACAGCTTCTCTCTCACACACACACAGCTTCTCTTTCTCTATCTTTCTCTCACTCACAGCTCTTTCTCTCTGTCTCTCACAGCTTCTCTCTCTCACACAACCTCAGCTTCTCTTTCTCTCTCTCTCTCACTCACAGCTTCTCTTTCTCTCTCTGTCTCTCCCAGGTTCTCTGTCTCTCTCACACACACACACTCACAGCTTCTCTTTCTCTCTTTATTTCTCTCTCTCACACACAGCTTCTCTCTCTCACACACACACACAGCTTCTCTTTCTCTTTCTCTCTCTCACTCACAACTTCTCTTTCTTTCTCTCTCTGTCTCTCACAGCTTCTCTCTCTCTCACACACACATAGCTTCTCTTTCTCTCTTTCTCTCTCACTCACAGCATCTCTTTCTCACACTCACAGCTTCTCTTTTTCTCTTTCTTTCTCACAGCTTCTCTTTCTCTTTCTCTCTCTCACTCACAACTTCTCTTTCTTTCTCTCTCTGTCTCTCACAGCTTCTCTCTCTCACACACACACATAGCTTCTCTTTCTCTCTTTCTCTCTCACTCACAGCATCTCTTTCTCACACTCACAGCTTCTCTTTTTCTCTTTCTTTCTCACAGCTTCTCTTTTTTTCTCTCTCACACAGCTACTCTCTCTCTCTCACTCACAGCTTCTGTTTCTCTCACTGTCTCTCACTGCTTCTCTTTCTTTCTCTCTGTCACTCACAGCTTCTCTTTCGCTCTCTCACACACAGCTGCTCTTTCTCTCTCTCTCACTCAGAGCTTCTCTTTCTCTCTCAGTGCTTCTCTTTCTCTCACTGTCTCTCACAGCTTCTCTCTCACACACACACAGCTTCTCTTTCTCTCTCTGTCTCACTCACTCACAGCTTCTCTTTCTTTTTCTCTCTCTCTCACTCACAGCTTCTCTTTCTCTCACTGTCTCTCACTGCTTCTCTTTCTTTCTCTCTGTCACTCACAGCTTCCCTTTCTCTCTCTCTCTCACAGCTTCTCTTTCTCTCTCTCTCACTCACAGCTTCTCTTTCTCTCTCTGTCTCTCACACCTTCAGTTTCTCTCTCTCACACACACAGCTTCCCTTTCTTTCTTTCTCTCACTCACAGCTTCTCTTTCTCTCTCTCTCTCTCTCTCTTTCTCTCACTCACAGCTTCTCTTTCTCTCTCTCACAGCTTCTCTTTCTTTCTTTCTTTCTCTCTCAGTCACAACTCTTTCTTTCTCGCTCTCACTCACCGCTTCTCTCTCACACACACACAGCTTCTCTTTCTCTGTCTTTCTCTCACTCACAGCTCTTTCTCTCTCTGTCTCTCACAGCTTCTCTCTCACACACCCCCACAGCATCTCTTTCTCTCTCTCTCTCTCTCTCTCTCTCTCACTCACTCACAGCTTCTCTTTCTCTCTCTGTCTCTCCCAGGTTCTCTGTCTCTCTCTCTCACACACACTCACAGCTTCTCTTTCTCTCTCACACACACAGCTTCTCTTTCTCTGTCTTTCTTTCACTCACAGCTCTTTCTCTCTCTGTGTCTCACAGCTTCTCTCTCTCACACTCCCTCCGCATCTCTTTCTCTTTCTCTCTCTCTCTCTCTCTCACTCACAGCTTCTCTTTCTCTCTCTGTCTCTCCCAGGTTTTCTGTCTCTCTCTCTCACACACACTCACACCTTCTCTTTCTCTCTCTCACACACACAGCTACTCTCTCTCTCTCACTCACAGCTTCTTTCTCTCACTGTCTCTCACTGCTTCTCTTTCTTTCTCTCTGTCACTCACAGCTTCCCTTTCTCTCTCTCTCTCACAGCATCTGTTTCTCTCTCACACACACACAGCTTCTCTTTCTTTCTTTCTTTCTTTCTCTCACTCACAGCTTCTCTTTCTCTTTCTCTCACTCACAGCTTCTCTTTCTCTCTCTCTCACAGCTTCTCTTTCTTTCTTTCTCTCTCACTCACAGCTCTTACTTTCTCTCTCTCACTCACAGCTTCTCTCTCACACACACACAGCTTCTCTTTCTCTCTCTTTCTCTCACTCACAGCTCTTTCTCTCTCTGTCTCTCACAGCTTCTCTCTCACACACCCTCAGCTTCTCTTTCTCTCTCTCTCTCTCTCACTCACAGCTTCTCTTTCTCTCTCTTTCTCTCCCAGGTTCTCTGTCTCTCTCTCACACACACACTTACAGCTTCTCTTTCTCTCTTTCTCTCTCTCTCTCACAGCTTCTCTCTCTCTCACACACACACAGCTTCTCTTTCTCTTTCTCTCCCTCACTCACAACTTCTCTGTCTTTCTCTCTCTGTCTCTCACAGCTTCTCTCTCACACACACACACATAGCTTCTCTTTCTCTCTTTCTCTCTCACTCACAGCATCTTTCTCTCTCACACTCACAGCTTCTCTTTTTCTCTTTCTTTCTCACATCTTCTCTTTTTTCTCTCTCTCACACAGCTACTCTCTCTCTCTCACTCACAGCTTCTCTTTCTCTCACTGTCTCTCACTGCTTCTCTTTCTTTCTCTCTGTCACTCACAGCTTCTCTTTCGCTCTCTCACACACAGCTGCTCTTTCTCTCTCTCTCACTCACAGCTTCTCTTTCTCTCTCTGTCTCTCACAGCTTCTGTTTCTCTCTCTCTCACTCACAGCTTCTCTTTCTCTCTCACTCACTGCTTCTCTTTCTCTCACTGTCTCTCACAGCTTCTCTTTCTCTCTCACACACACACAACTTCTCTTTCTCTCTCTGTCTCACTCACAGCATCTCTTTCTCTTTCTGTCTCTCACTCACAGCTTCTCTTTCTTTCTCTGTCTCACTCACACCTTCTCTTTCACTCTCACACACACAGCTTCTCTTTCTCTCTGTCTCTCACAACTTCTCTTTCTTTCCCTCTCTCACACACAGCTTCTCTCTCTCTCAGACACACAGCTTCTCTTTCTCTCTCTGTCTCTCACTCACAGCTTCTCGTTCTCTCTCTGTCTCACTCACAGCTTCTCATTCTCTCTCTCTCTCTCACAGCTTCTCTTTCTCTCTGTCTCTCACAGCTTCTCTTTCCCTCTCTCACACAGCTTCTCTCTCACACAAACACACAGCTTCTCTTTCTCTCTCTGTCTCTCACTCACAGTTTCGCTTTCTCTCTGTCATACCTTCTCTTTCTCTCTCTGTCTCACTCACAGCTTCTCTTTCTCTTTCTGTCTCTCACTCACAGCCTCTCTTTCTTTCTGTGTCTCACTCACAGCTTCTCTTTCTCCCTCTCTCTCTCTCTCACAGCTTCTCTTTCTGTCTGTCTCTCACAGCTTCTCTTTCTTTCCCTCTCTCTCACACAGCATCTCTCTCTCTCAGACACACAGCTTCTCTTTCTCTCTCGGTCTCTCACTCACAGCTTCTCTTTCTCTCTCTGTCTCACTCACAGCTTCTCTTTCTCTCTCTCTCACAGCTTCTCTTTCTCTCTCTGTCTCTCCCAGGTTCTCTTTCTCTCTCTCTCTCTCTCTCACACATACACAGCTTCTCTTTCTTTCTTTCTCTCACTCAGCTTCTCTTTCTCTTTCTCTTTCTCTCACTCACAGCTTCTCTCTCTCTCTCACTCACAGCTTCTCTTTCTCTCTCTCTCTCTCACAGCTTCTCTATCTCTCTCACACACACACCACTTCTCTTTCTTTCTCTCTCTCTCACAGCTTCTCTCTCTCACACACAAACAGCTTCTCTTTCTTTCTCTCTCTCTCTCTCTCTCACTCACAGCTTCTCTTTCTCTCTCTGTCCCTCCTAGCTTCTCTTTCTCTCTCTTTCTCACTCACAGCTTCTCTTTCTCTCTTTCTCTCTCTCTCTCACAGATTCTCTCAGAAACACACACACACAGCTTCTCTTTTTCTCTCTCTCTCTCACTCACAACTTCTCTTTCTCTCTCTGTCTCTCACAGCTTCTCACACACATACACACACAGCTTCTCCTTCTCTCTTTCTCTCTCACTGACAGCTTCTCTCTCACACACACACACACAGCTTCTCTTTCTCTCTCTCTCTCACAGCTTCTCTTTCTTTCTTTCTTTCTCTCTCACTCCCAGCTCTTTCTTTCTTTCTCTCTCTCTCTCTCACAGCTTCTCTCTCTCACACACAGCTTCTCTTTCTCTCTCTCTTTCTCTCTCTCACTCACAGCTTCTCTTTTTCTCTGTCTCTCCCAGCTTCTCTTTCTCTCCCTCTCTCTCACAGCTTCTCTCTCTCACACACACACACAGCTTCTCTTTCTCTCTCTCACACTCACAACTTCTCTTTCTCCCTCTCTCACAGCTTCTCTCTCTCACACACACACATATCTTATCTTTCTCTCTTTCTCTCTCACTCACAGCTTCTCTTTCTCTCTCACACTCACAGCTTCTCTTTCTCTCTCTGACTCACAGCTTCTCTCTCACACACACAGACACAGCTTCTCTTTCTCTCTCTCTCTCTCACTCACAGCTTCTCTCTCTCTTACAGCTTCTCTTTCTCTCTCACACACACAGCTTCTCTTTCTCTCTATCTCACTCGCAGCTTCTCTTTCTCTCTCTGTCTCTCACAGCTTCTCTTTCTTTCTCTCTCTCTCACTCACAGCTTCTCTTTTGCTCTTTCTCTCTCACTGACAGCTTCCCTCTCTCACACACACACACAGCTTCTCTTTCTCTCTCTCTCTCACAGCTTTTCTTTCTTTCTCTCTCACTCACAGCTCATTCTTTCTTTCTCTCTCTCTCTCACAGCTTCTCTCTCTCACACACACACACAGCTTCTCTTTCTCTTTCTCTCCCTCACTCACAACTTCTCTGTCTTTCTCTCTCTGTCTCTCACAGCTTCTCTCTCTCACACACACACATAGCTTCTCTTTCTCTCTTTCTCTCTCACTCACAGCATCTTTCTCTCTCACACTCACAGCTTCTCTTTTTCTCTTTCTTTCTCACATCTTCTCTTTTTTCTCTCTCTCACACAGCTACTCTCTCTCTCTCACTCACAGCTTCTCTTTCTCTCACTGTCTCTCACTGCTTCTCTTTCTTTCTCTCTGTCACTCACAGCTTCTTTCGCTCTCTCACACACAGCTGCTCTTTCTCTCTCTCTCACTCACAGCTTCTCTTTCTCTCTCTGTCTCTCACAGCTTCTGTTTCTCTCTCTCTCACTCACAGCTTCTCTTTCTCTCTCACACACACACAACTTCTCTTTCTCTCTCTGTCTCACTCACAGCATCTCTTTCTCTTTCTGTCTCTCACTCACAGCTTCTCTTTCTTTCTCTGTCTCACTCACACCTTCTCTTTCACTCTCACACACACAGCTTCTCTTTCTCTCTGTCTCTCACAACTTCTCTTTCTTTCCCTCTCTCACACACAGCTTCTCTCTCTCTCAGACACACAGCTTCTCTTTCTCTCTGTCTCTCACTCACAGCTTCTCGTTCTCTCTCTGTCTCACTCACAGCTTCTCATTCTCTCTCTCTCTCTCACAGCTTCTCTTTCTCTCTGTCTCTCACAGCTTCTCTTTCCCTCTCTCACACAGCTTCTCTCTCACACAAACACACAGCTTCTCTTTCTCTCTCTGTCTCTCACTCACAGTTTCGCTTTCTCTCTGTCATACCTTCTCTTTCTCTCTCTGTCTCACTCACAGCTTCTCTTTCTCTTTCTGTCTCTCACTCACAGCCTCTCTTTCTTTCTGTGTCTCACTCACAGCTTCTCTTTCTCCCTCTCTCTCTCTCTCATAGCTTCTCTTTCTGTCTGTCTCTCACAGCTTCTCTTTCTTTCCCTCTCTCTCACACAGCATCTCTCTCTCTCAGACACACAGCTTCTCTTTCTCTCTCGGTCTCTCACTCACAGCTTCTCTTTCTCTCTCTGTCTCACTCACAGCTTCTCTTTCTCTCTCTCTCACAGCTTCTCTTTCTCTCTCTGTCTCTCCCAGGTTCTCTTTCTCTCTCTCTCTCTCTCTCTCTCACACATACACAGCTTCTCTTTCTTTCTTTCTCTCACTCAGCTTCTCTTTCTCTTTCTCTTTCTCTCACTCACAGCTTCTCTCTCTCTCTCACTCACAGCTTCTCTTTCTCTCTCTCTCTCACAGCTTCTCTATCTCTCTCACACACACACCACTTCTCTTTCTTTCTCTCTCTCTCACAGCTTCTCTCTCTCACACACAAACAGCTTCTCTTTCTTTCTCTCTCTCTCTCTCACTCACAGCTTCTCTTTCTCTCTCTGTCTCTCCTAGCTTCTCTTTCTCTCTCTTTCTCACTCACAGCTTCTCTTTCTCTCTTTCTCTCTCTCTCTCACAGATTCTCTCAGAAACACACACACACAGCTTCTCTTTTTCTCTCTCTCTCTCACTCACAACTTCTCTTTCTCTCTCTGTCTCTCACAGCTTCTCACACACATACACACACAGCTTCTCCTTCTCTCTTTCTCTCTCTCTTTCTCTCTCTCACTCACAGCTTCTCTTTTTCTCTCTGTCTCTCCCAGCTTCTCTTTCTCTCCCTCTCTCTCACAGCTTCTCTCTCTCACACACACACACAGCTTCTCTTTCTCTCTCTCACACTCACAACTTCTCTTTCTCCCTCTCTCACAGCTTCTCTCTCTCACACACACACATATCTTATCTTTCTCTCTTTCTCTCTCACTCACAGCTTCTCTTTCTCTCTCACACTCACAGCTTCTCTTTCTCTCTCTGACTCACAGCTTCTCTCTCTCACACACAGACACAGCTTCTCTTTCTCTCTCTCTCTCTCACTCACAGCTTCTCTCTCTCTTACAGCTTCTCTTTCTCTCTCACACACACAGCTTCTCTTTCTCTCTATCTCACTCGCAGCTTCTCTTTCTCTCTCTGTCTCTCACAGCTTCTCTTTCTTTCTCTCTCTCTCACTCACAGCTTCTCTTTCGCTCTTTCTCTCTCACTGACAGCTTCTCTCTCACACACACACACACAGCTTCTCTTTCTCTCTCTCTCTCACAGCTTTTCTTTCTTTCTCTCTCACTCACAGCTCATTCTTTCTTTCTTTCTCTCTCTCACAGCTTCTCTCTCACACACACAGCTTCTCTTTCTCTCTCTCTTTCTCTCTCTCACTCACAGCTTCTCTTTTTCTCTCTGTCTCTCCCAGCTTCTCTTTCTCTCCCTCTCTCTCACAGCTTCTCTCTCTCTCACACACACAAACACAACTTCTCTTTCTCTCTCTCTCTCACACAGCTTCTCTCTCACACACACACATAGCTTATCTTTCTCTCTTTCTCTCTCACTCGCAGCTTCTCTTTCTCTTTTTCTCACAGCTTCTCTTTCTTTCTTTCTTTCTCTCTCACTAGCAGCTTCTCTCTCTCACACACACACAGCTTCTCTTTCTCTCTCTCTCTCACTCACAGCTTCTCTTTCTCTCTCTCACTCACTCACAGCTTCTCTGTCTGTCTCTCACAGCTTCTCCTCTCTCTCTCAGCTTCTCTTTATCTCTCACAGCTTCTCTCTCTCACACAAACACCACTTCTCTTTCTCTCTCTCTCTCTCTCTCACAGCTTCTCTTTCTCTCTATCTCACTTCCAGCTTCTCTTTCTCTCTCTGTCTCTCACTCACAGCTTCTCTTTCTTTCTTTCTCTCTCTCTCTCTCTCTTACAGCTTCTCTCTCTCACTCACAGTTTCCCTTTCTCTCTCTGTCTCTCACTGCTTCTCTTTCCTTCTCTCTGTCTCACTCACAGCTTCTCTTTCCCTCTCTCTTTCTCACAGCTTCTCTTTCTCTCTATCTCACTCCCAGCTTCTCTTTCTCTCTCTGTCTCTCACTCACAGCTTCTCTTTCTTTCTCTCTCTCTCTCTCTCTAACAGCTTCTCTCTCTCTCACTCACAGTTTCTCTTTCTCTCTCTGTCTCTCACTGCTTCTCTTTCCTTCTCTCTGTCTCACTCACAGCTTCTCTTTCCCTCTCTCTTTCTCACAGCTTCTCTTTCTCTCTCTCACTCACTGCTTCTCTCCCTCTCTCTCTCTCTCACTCACAGCTTCTCTTTCTCTCTCTTTCTCTCCCAGGTTCTCTGTCTCTCTCTCACACACACACTTACAGCTTCTCTTTCTCTCTTTCTCTCTCTCTCACAGCTTCTCTCTCACACACACACACACAGCTTCTCTTTCTCTTTCTCTCCCTCACTCACAACTTCTCTGTCTTTCTCTCTCTGTCTCTCACAGCTTCTCTCTCACACACACACACATAGCTTCTCTTTCTCTCTTTCTCTCTCACTCACAGCATCTTTCTCTCTCACACTCACAGCTTCTCTTTTTCTCTTTCTTTCTCACATCTTCTCTTTTTTCTCTCTCTCACACAGCTACTCTCTCTCTCACTCACAGCTTCTCTTTCTCTCACTCTCTCACTGCTTCTCTTTCTTTCTCTCTGTCACTCACAGCTTCTCTTTCGCTCTCTCACACACAGCTGCTCTTTCTCTCTCCCTCACTCACAGCTTCTCTTTCTCTCTCTGTCTCTCACAGCTTCTGTTTCTCTCTCTCTCACTCAAAGCTTCTCTTTCTCTCTCACTCACTGCTTCTCTTTCTCTCACTGTCTCTCACAGCTTCTCTTTCTCTCACACACACTCACAACTTCTCTTTCTCTCTCTGTCTCACTCACAGCATCTCTTTCTCTTTCTGTCTCTCACTCACAGCTTCTCTTTCTTTCTCTGTCTCACTCACACCTTCTCTTTCTCTCTCACACACACAGCTTCTCTTTCTCTCTGTCTCTCACAGCTTCTCTTTCTTTCCCTCTCTCTCACGCAGCTTCTCTCTCTCAGACACACAGCTTCTCTTTCTCTCTCTGTCTCTCACTCACAGCTTCTCGTTCTCTCTCTGTCTCACTCACAGCTTCTCATTCTCTCTCTCTCACAGCTTCTCTTTCTCTCTGTCTCTCACAGCTTCTCTTTCCCTCTCTCACACAGCTTCTCTCTCACACAAACACACAGCTTCTCTTTCTCTCTCTGTCTCTCACTCACAGTTTCGCTTTCTCTCTGTCATACATTCTCTTTCTCTCTCTGTCTCACTCACAGCTTCTCTTTCTCTTTCTGTCTCTCACTCACAGCCTCTCTTTCTTTCTGTGTCTCACTCACAGCTTCTCTTTCTCCCTCTTTCTCTCTCTCACAGCTTCTCTTTCTTTCCCTGTCTCACTCACAGCTTCTCTTTCCCTCTCTCTCTCACACAGCTTCTCTTTCTCTCTCTCACTCACCGCTTCTCTCTCTGTCTTTCACAGCTTCTCTCTCTCTCACTCACTCACAGCTTCTCTTTCTCTCTCTCTCACACACAGCTTCTCTTTCTCTCTCACACAAACACCACTTCTCTTTCTTTCTCTCTCTCTCACACCTTCTCTCTCTCACACACCCACAGCTTCTCTTTTTTTCTCTCTCTCTCTCTCACTCACAGCTTCTCTTTCTCTCTCTGTCGCTCCCAGCTTCTCTTTCTCTCTCTTTCTCACTCACAGCTTCTATTTCTCTCTTTCTTTCTCTCTCTCTCTCTCACAGGTTCTCTCTCTCAGACACACACACAGCTTCTCTTTTTCTCTCTCTCTCTCACTCACAACTACTCTTTCTCTCTCTGTCTCTCACAGCTTCTCTCTCACACACACACACATAGCTTCTCTTTCTCTCTTTATCTCTCACTCACAGCATCTTTCTCTCTCACACTCACAGCTTCTCTTTTTCTCTTTCTTTCTCACATCTTCTCTTTTTTCTCTCTCTCACACAGCTACTCTCTCTCTCACTCACAGCTTCTCTTTCTCTCACTGTCTCTCACTGCTTCTCTTTCTTTCTCTCTGTCACTCACAGCTTCTCTTTCGCTCTCTCACACACAGCTGCTCTTTCTCTCTCTCACTCACAGCTTCTCTTTCTCTCTCTGTCTCTCACAGCTTCTGTTTCTCTCTCTCTCACTCACAGCTTCTCTTTCTCTCTCACTCACTGCTTCTCTTTCTCTCACTGTCTCTCACAGCTTCTCTTTCTCTCACACACACACACAACTTCTCTTTCTCTCTCTGTCTCACTCACAGCATCTCTTTCTCTTTCTGTCTCTCACTCACAGCTTCTCTTTCTTTCTCTGTCTCACTCACACCTCTTTCTCTCACACACACAGCTTCTCTTTCTCTCTGTCTCTCACAGCTTCTCTTTCTTTCCCTCTCTCTCAAACAGCATCTCTCTCTCTCAGACACACAACTTCTCTTTCTCTCTCGGTCTCTCACTCACAGCTTCTCTTTCTCTCTCTGTCTCACTCACAGCTTCTCTTTCTCTCTCTCTCTCACAGCTTCTCTTTCTCTCTCTGTCTCTCCCAGGTTCTCTTCCTCTCTCTCTCTCTCACTCACACACACAGCTTCTCTTTCTTTCTTTCTTTCTCTCACTCAGCTTCTCTTTCTCTCTCTCTCTCTCTCTCTCTCACTCACAGCTTCTCTTTCTCTCTCTGTCGCTCCCAGCTTCTCTTTCTCTCTCTTTCTCACTCACAGCTTCTATTTCTCTCTTTCTTTCTCTCTCTCTCTCTCACAAGTTCTCTCTCTCTCACACACACACAGCTTCTCTTTCTCTCTCTCTCTCTCACTCACAACTACTCTTTCTCTCTCTGTCTCTCACAGCTTCTCTCTCTCACACACACACATAGCTTCTCTTTCTCTCTTTCTCTCTCACTCACAGCATCTTTCTCTCTCACACTCACAGCTTCTCTTTTTCTCTTTCTTTCTCACATCTTCTCTTTTTTTCTCTCTCTCACACAGCTACTCTCTCTCTCACTCACAGCTTCTCTTTCTCTCACTGTCTCTCACTGCTTCTCTTTCTTTCTCTCTGTCACTCACAGCTTCTCTTTCGCTCTCTCACACACAGCTGCTCTTTTTCTCTCTCTCACTCACAGCTTCTCTTTCTCTCTCTGTCTCTCACAGCTTCTGTTTCTCTCTCTCTCACTCACAGCTTCTCTTTCTCTCTCACTCGCTGCTTCTCTTTCTCTCACTGTCTCTCACAGCTTCTCTTTCTCTCTCACACACACACAACTTCTCTTTCTCTCTCTGTCTCACTCACAGCATCTCTTTCTCTTTCTGTCTCTCACTCACAGCTTCTCTTTCTTTCTCTGTCTCACTCACACCTCTTTCTCTCTCACACACACAGCTTCTCTTTCTCTCTGTCTCTCACAGCTTCTCTTTCTTTCCCTCTCTCTCACACAGCTTCTCTCTCTCTCAGACACACAGCTTCTCTTTCTCTCTCTGTCTCTCACTCACAGCTTCTCGTTCTCTCTCTGTCTCACTCACAGCTTCTCTTTCTCTCTTTCTCTCTCTCTCTCACAGATTCTCTCTCTCACACACACACACAGCTTCTCTTTTTCTCTCTCTCTCTCACTCACAACTTCTCTTTCTCTCTCCGTCTCTCACAGCTTCTCTCACACAAACACACACAGCTTCTCCTTCTCTCTTTCTCTCTCACTGACAGCTTCTCTCTCTCACACACACACACACAGCTTCTCTTTCTCTCTCTCTCTCACAGCTTCTCTTTCTTTCTCTCTCTCTCACTCCCAGCTCTTTCTTTCTCTCTCTCTCTCTCACAGCTTCTCTCTCACACACACAGCTTCTCTTTCTCTCTCTCTTTCTCTCTCTCACTCACAGCTTCTCTTTTTCTCTCTGTCTCTCCCAGCTTCTCTTTCCCTCCCTCTCTCTCACAGCTTCTCTCTCTCACACACACACACAGCTTCTCTTTCTCTCTCACACACTCACAACTTCTCTTTCTCCCTCTCTCACAGCTTCTCTCTCTCTCACACACACATATCTTATCTTTCTCTCTTTCTCTCTCACTCACAGCTTCTCTTTCTCTCTCACACTCACAGCTTCTCTTTCTCTCTCTGACTCACAGCTTCTCTCTCACACACACAGACACAGCTTCTCTTTCTCTCTCCCTCTCTCACTCACAGCTTCTCTCTCTCTTACAGCTTCTCTTTCTCTCTATCTCACTCGCAGCTTCTCTTTCTCTCTCTGTCTCTCACAGCTTCTCTTTCTTTCTCTCTCTCTCACTCACAGCTTCTCTTTCTCTTTTCTCTCTCACTGACAGCTTCTCTCTCTCACACACACACACACAGCTTCTCTTTCTCTCTCTCTCACACAGCTTTTCTTTCTTTCTCTCTCACTCACAGGTCATTCTTTCTTTCTTTCTCTCTCTCACAGCTTCTCTCTCACACACACAGCTTCTCTTTCTCTCTCTCTTTCTCTCTCTCACTCACAGCTTCTCTTTTTCTCTCTGTCTCTCCCAGCTTCTCTTTCTCTCCCTCTCTCTCACAGCTTCTCTCTCTCTCACACAAACACAACTTCTCTTTCTCTCTCACTCTCACACAGCTTCTCTCTCACACACACATGTAGCTTATCTTTCTCTCTTTCTCTCTCACTCGCAGCTTCTCTTTCTCTTTTTCTCACAGCTTCTCTTTCTTTCTTTCTCTCTCTCTCACTCGCAGCTTCTCTCTGTCACACACACACAGCTTCTCTTTCTTTCTCTCTCTCTCACTCACAGCTTCTCTTTCTCTCTCTCACTCACTCACAGCTTCTCTGTCTGTCTCTCACAGCTTCTCCTCTCTCTCTCAGCTTCTCTTTCTCTCTCACAGCTTCTCTCTAAAACACAAACACCACTTCTCTTTCTCTCTCTCTCTCTCTCACAGCTTCTCTTTCTCTCTATCTCACTCCCAGCTTCTCTTTCTCTCTCTGTCTCTCACTCACAGCTTCTCTTTCTTTCTCTCTCTCTCTCTCTTACAGCTTCTCTCTCTCTCACTCACAGTTTCTCTTTCTCTCTCTGTCTCTCACTGCTTCTCTTTCCTTCTCTCTGTCTCACTCACAGCTTCTCTTTCCCTCTCTCTTTCTCACAGCTTCTCTTTCTCTCTCTCACTCACCGCTTCTCTTTCTCTCTCTCTCTCACTCACAGCTTCTCTTTCTCTCTATCTCTCACTCCCAGCTTCTCTTTCTCTCTCTGTCTCTCACTCACAGCTTCTCTTTCTCTCTCTGTCTCTCCCAGCTTCTCTTTCTCTCTCTTTTTCTCACTCACAACTTCTCTTTCTCTCACAGCTTCTCTCTCACACACACAGCTTCTATTTCTCTCTCCGTCTCACTCACAGCTTCTTTCTCTCTCTCTCTCTCTCTCTCACTCACAGCTTCTCTTTCCCTCTCTCTCTCACTCACAGCTTCACTTTCTCTCTCACACACACACAGCTTCTCTTTCTCTCTCACACACACAGCTTCTCTTTCTCTCTCACACACACAGCTTCTCTCTCACACACACTCAGAGCTTCTCTTTCTCTGTCTCTCACTGCTTCTCTTTCCTTCTCTCTGTCTCACTCACAGCTTCTCTTTCTCTCTCACTCGCTGCTTCTCTTTCTCTCACTGTCTCTCACAGCTTCTCTTTCTCTCTCACACACACACAACTTCTCTTTCTCTCTCTGTCTCACTCACAGCATCTATTTCTCTTTCTGTCTCTCACTCACAGCTTCTCTTTCTTTCTCTGTCTCACTCACACCTCTTTCTCTCTCACACACACAGCTTCTCTTTCTCTCTGTCTCTCACAGCTTCTCTTTCTTTCCCTCTCTCTCACACAGCTTCTCTCTCTCTCAGACACACAGCTTCTCTTTCTCTCTCTGTCTCTCACTCACAGCTTCTCGTTCTCTCTCTGTCTCACTCACAGCTTCTCTTTCTCTCTTTCTCTCTCTCTCTCACAGATTCTCTCTCTCACACACACACACAGCTTCTCTTTTTCTCTCTCTCTCTCACTCACAACTTCTCTTTCTCTCTCCGTCTCTCACAGCTTCTCTCACACAAACACACACAGCTTCTCCTTCTCTCTTTCTCTCTCACTGACAGCTTCTCTCTCTCACACACACACACACAGCTTCTCTTTCTCTCTCTCTCTCACAGCTTCTCTTTCTTTCTTTCTCTCTCACTCCCAGCTCTTTCTTTCTCTCTCTCTCTCTCACAGCTTCTCTCTCACACACACAGCTTCTCTTTCTCTCTCTCTTTCTCTCTCTCACTCACAGCTTCTCTTTTTCTCTCTGTCTCTCCCAGCTTCTCTTTCTCTCCCTCTCTCTCACAGCTTCTCTCTCTCACACACACACACAGCTTCTCTTTCTCTCTCACACACTCACAACTTCTCTTTCTCCCTCTCTCACAGCTTCTCTCTCTCACACACACACATATCTTATCTTTCTCTCTTTCTCTCTCACTCACAGCTTCTCTTTCTCTCTCACACTCACAGCTTCTCTTTCTCTCTCTGACTCACAGCTTCTCTCTCACACACACAGACACAGCTTCTCTTTCTCTCTCCCTCTCTCACTCACAGCTTCTCTCTCTCTTACAGCTTCTCTTTCTCTCTCACACACACAGCTTCTCTTTCTCTCTATCTCACTCGCAGCTTCTCTTTCTCTCTCTGTCTCTCACAGCTTCTCTTTCTTTCTCTCTCTCTCACTCACAGCTTCTCTTTCTCTTTTCTCTCTCACTGACAGCTTCTCTCTCTCACACACACACACACAGCTTCTCTTTCTCTCTCTCTCACACAGCTTTTCTTTCTTTCTCTCTCACTCACAGGTCATTCTTTCTTTCTTTCTCTCTCTCACAGCTTCTCTCTCACACACACAGCTTCTCTTTCTCTCTCTCTTTCTCTCTCTCACTCACAGCTTCTCTTTTTCTCTCTGTCTCTCCCAGCTTCTCTTTCTCTCCCTCTCTCTCACAGCTTCTCTCTCTCACACACAAACACAACTTCTCTTTCTCTCTCACTCTCACACAGCTTCTCTCTCACACACACATGTAGCTTATCTTTCTCTCTTTCTCTCTCACTCGCAGCTTCTCTTTCTCTTTTTCTCACAGCTTCTCTTTCTTTCTTTCTCTCTCTCTCACTCGCAGCTTCTCTCTGTCACACACACACAGCTTCTCTTTCTTTCTCTCTCTCTCACTCACAGCTTCTCTTTCTCTCTCTCACTCACTCACAGCTTCTCTGTCTGTCTCTCACAGCTTCTCCTCTCTCTCTCAGCTTCTCTTTCTCTCTCACAGCTTCTCTCTCACACACAAACACCACTTCTCTTTCTCTCTCTCTCTCTCACAGCTTCTCTTTCTCTCTATCTCACTCCCAGCTTCTCTTTCTCTCTCTGTCTCTCACTCACAGCTTCTCTTTCTTTCTCTCTCTCTCTCTCTCTTACAGCTTCTCTCTCTCTCACTCACAGTTTCTCTTTCTCTCTCTGTCTCTCACTGCTTCTCTTTCCTTCTCTCTGTCTCACTCACAGCTTCTCTTTCAATCTCTCTTTCTCACAGCTTCTCTTTCTCTCTCTCACTCACCGCTTCTCTTTCTCTCTCTCTCTCACTCACAGCTTCTCTTTCTCTCTATCTCTCACTCCCAGCTTCTCTTTCTCTCTCTGTCTCTCACTCACAGCTTCTCTTTCTCTCTCTGTCTCTCCCAGCTTCTCTTTCTCTCTCTTTTTCTCACTCACAGCTTCTCTTTCACTCACAGCGTCTCTCTCACACACACAGCTTCTATTTCTCTCTCTGTCTCACTCACAGCTTCTTTCTCTCTCTCTCTCTCTCTCTCACTCACAGCTTCTCTTTCCCTCTCTCTCTCACTCACAGCTTCACTTTCTCTCTCACACACACACAGCTTCTCTTTCTCTCTCACACACACAGCTTCTCTTTCTCTCTCTCACACACAGCTTCTCTCTCACACACACTCAGAGCTTCTCTTTCTCTGTCTCTCACTGCTTCTCTTTCCTTCTCTCTGTCTCACTCACAGCTTCTCTTTCCCTCTCTCTCTCACACAGCTTCTCTTTCTTTCTCTCTCTCACTCACCGCTTCTCTTTCTTTCTCTCTCTGTCTTTCACAGCTTCTCTCTCTCTCTCACTCACAGCTTCTCTTTCTCTCTCTCTCTCTCACAGCTTCTCTTTCTCTCTCACACACACACCACTTCTCTTTCTTTCTCTCTCTCTCACAGTTTCTCTCTCACACACACCCACAGCTTCTCTTTCTCTCTCTCTCTCTCTCTCACTCACAGCTTCTCTTTCTCTCTCTGTCGCTCCCAGCTTCTCTTTCTCTCTCTTTCTCACTCACAGCTTCTATTTCTCTCTTTCTTTCTCTCTTTCTCTCTCACAAGTTCTCTCTCTCACACACACACACAGCTCTTTTTCTCTCTCTCTCTCTCTCTCACTCACAACTTCTCTTTCTCTCTCTGTCTCTCACAACTTCTCTCTCTCACACACAGACACAGCTTCTCTTTCTCTCTCTCTCTCACAGCTTCTCTTTCTTTCTTTCTTTCTCTCTCACTCACAGCTAATTCTTTCTCTCTCACACACACAGCTTCTCTCTCACACACACAGCTTCTCTTTCTCTCTCTCTTTCTCTCTCTCACTCACAGCTTCTCTTTTTCTCTCTGTCTCTCCCAGCTTCTCTTTCTCTCCCTCTCTCTCACAGCTTCTCTCTCTCACACACACAGACACACAGCTTCTCTTTCTCTCTCACACACACTCACAACTTCTCTTTCTCTCTCTCTCACAGCTTCTCTCTCTCACACACACACATATCTTATCTTTCTCTCTTTCTCTCTCACTCACAGCTTCTCTTTCTCTCTCACACTCACAGCTTCTCTTTCTCTCTCTGACTCTCACAGCTTCTCTCTCACAAACACAGACACAGCTTCTCTTTCTCTCTCTTTCTCACTCACAGCTTCTCTCTCTTACAGCTTCTCTTTCTCTCACACACACACAGCTTCTCTTTCTCTCTCTCTCACTCGCAGCTTCTCTTTCTCTCTCTGTCTCTCACAGCTTCTCTTTCTTTCTTTCTCACTCACTCACACCTTCTCTTTCTCTCACACAGCTTCTCTTTATCTCTCTCTCACTCACAGCTTCTCTTTCTCTCTTTCTCTCTCACTGACAGCTTCTCTCTCTCACACACACACAGCTTCTCTTTCTCTCTCTCTCTCACAGCTTCTCTTTCTTTCTTTCTCTCTCACTCACAGCTCATTCTTTCTTTCTCTCTCTCTCTCACAGCTTCTCTCTCACACACACAGCTTCTCTTTCTCTCAGAACATAAAGTAACATGTAGAGTATGATGTTTTGGAAATTGTTTCCTTTTTAAAAAATAATAATAATAATAATAACAATAATCTTTATTTGTTGTGACTCTGGTTTCTATATTTGCTTTGCCCTAAGATGGAGGAAGTTTGGTTCCTAGAAAGAGATTGATTGATTGAAATATGTAAATAATCCTCTGTCAAGGTATGTTAAGATTAACTAGATAGATGAATAGATAGATAGATAATGATTTATAAGGTGATATATGTTAAGGTTCGCAGAGAATTTGATGTGCAGTATATAGATAAATAGAAATAAAAGAGTATAAATCTGCAACTAGTGATAGAAAGAAAATTGACTAATTTTGATTATTATAGCGACTATATAAAAAAGAAGAGAGAAAAAGGTGGGATAATTTTGGGATCAAAATCTGAATAAAAATGATTTGAAGGAAAGGTAATAAAATGAGTAATGGTATGACAACCATTAGCAGGAGGGAAAGAGAAACAGCTGCTTTGCTATGAACAATAAAATTCACTTAATGTCTTAAATAATAGCAAGAACCCGCTCTAGTTCCGGTCTCCCTCCCCTTCTTCGGCACTTCGGAGGCGGTCCTTCAATAGAAGGACAAGGGGAGTGAAGAAGACAGAAGATGGTGCACGGCTGGGTGAGGGGTGGGTGAGGGTGAATGTATTCAATGTATATTTGTTCATTTGTTCTTTTTTATTGTATTGTACTGTGCTGTAATGTTATAAATGTTTAAGTTTTGTAAATTTGTTTGAAAATCAATAAAAAAATTTTTAAAAAAGCTTCTCTTTCTGTCTGTCACTCACAGCTTCTCTTTCTTTCTCTCTCACAGCTTCTCTCTCACACACACACAGCTTCTCTTTCTCTCTCTCTCTCTCTCTCACTCACAGCTTCTCTTTCTCTCTCTATCTCTCACACACAGCTTCTCTTTCTTTCTCTCTCTCTCACTCAGGGCTTCTTTTTTATTCTCTCTCACAGCTTCTCTCTCTCTCTCGCTCGCTCTCACAGCTTCTCTTTCTCTGTCTCTCACTCACACGTTCTCTTTCTCTTTTACGGCTTCTCTTTCTCTCTCTGTCTCTCACTCACAGCTTCTCTTTCTCTCTCTGTCTCACTCACAGCTTCTCTTTCTCTCTCTCTCTCTCTCTCACACACAGCTTCTCTTTCTCTCTCACACACACACAGCTTCTCTTTCTCTCTCTCTGTCTCTCACAGCTTCTCTCTCTCTCACTCACTCACAGCTTCTCTTTCTCTCTCTCTCTCTCACAGCTTCTCTTTCTCTCTCACACACACACCACTTCTCTTTCTTTCTCTCTCTCTCGCAGCTTCTCTCTCACACACACAGCTTCTCTTTCTCTCTCTCTCTTTCTCACTCACAGCTTCTCTTTCTCTCTTTCTTTCTTTCTCTCTCTCTCTCTCACAGCTTCTCTCTCACACACACACACACAGCTTCTCTTTCTCTCTCTCTCACTCACAACTTCTCTTTCTCTCTGTCTCTCACAGCTTCTCTCTCACACACACACACAGCATCTCTTTCTCTCTTTCTCTCTCACTCACAGCTTCTCTTTCTCTCTCACACTCACAGCTTCTCTTTCTCTCTCTGTCACTCACAGCGTCTCTCTCTCTCACACACACACACACAGCTTCTCTTTCTCTCTCTCTCACTCACAGCTTCTCTCTCTCTTACAGCTTCTCTTTTTCTCTCTCACACACAGCTTCTCTTTCTCTCTCTCTCTCACTCGCAGCTTCTCTTTCTCTCTCTGTCTCTCACAGCTTCTCTTTCTTTCTTTCTCTCTCTCTCACTCGCAGCTTCTCTTTCTCTCTCTCACACAGCTTCTCTTTCTCTCTCTCTCTCACTCACAGCTTCTCTTTCTCTCTCTCACTCACTCACAGCTTCTCTGTCTGTCTGTCACAGCTTCTCTTTCTCTCTCTCTCAGCTTCTCTTTCTCTCTCACAGCTTCTCTCTCACACACAAACACCACTTCTCTTTCTCTCTCTCTCACTCACAGCTTCTCTTTCTCTCTATTTCACTCCCAGCTTCTCTTTCTCTCTCTGTCTCTCACTCACAGCTTCTCTTTCTTTCTTTCTCTCTCTCTCTCTCTTACACCTTCTCTCTCTCTCACTCACAGTTTCTCTTTCTCTCTCTGTCTCTCACTCACAGCTTCTCTCTCTCACACACACAGCTTCTCTTTCTCTTTCTGTCTCTCACTCAAAGCTTCTCTTTCTGTCTGTAACTCACAGCTTCTCTTTCCTTCTCTCTCTCTCACAGCTTCTCTCTCACACACACACAGCTTCTCTTTCTCTCTCTCTCTCTCACTCACAGCTTCTCTTTCTCTCTCTATCTCTCACACACAGCTTCTCTTTCTTTCTCTCTCTCTCACTCAGGGCTTCTTTTTTCCCTCTCTCACAGCTTCTCTCTCTCTCGCTCGCTCTCACAGCTTCTCTTTCTCTGTCTCTCACTCACACCTTCTCTTTCTCTCTTACGGCTTCTCTTTCTCTCTCTGTCTCTCACTCACAGCTTCTCTTTCTCTCTCTGTCTCTCACAGCTTCTCTCTCTCTCTCTTACTCACAGCTTCTCTTTCTCTCTCTCTCTCAGCTTCTCTTTCTCTCTCACACACACACAGCTTCTCTTTCTCTCTCTCTCTCACAGCTTCTCTCTCTCACACACCCACTGCTTCTCTTTCTCTCTCTCTCACTCACAGCTTCTCTTTCTCTCTCTGTCTCTCCCAGCTTCTCTTTCTCTCTCTCTCTTTCTCACTCACAGCTTCTCTTTCTCTCTTTCTTTCTTTCTCACTCTCTCTCTCACAGCTTCTCTCTCTCACACACACACACAGCTTGTCTTTCTCTCTCTCTCACTCACAACTTCTCTTTCTCTCTGTCTCTCACAGCTTCTCTCTCTCACACACACACACAGCATCTCTTTCTCTCTTTCTCTCTCACTCACAGCTTCTCTTTCTCTCTCACACTCACAGCTTCTCTTTGTCTCTCTGTCTCTCACAGCGTCTCTCTCTCTCACACACACACACACAGCTTCTCTTTCTCTCTCTCTCACTCACAGCTTCTCTCTCTCTTACAGCTTCTCTTTTTCTCTCTCACACACAGCTTCTCTTTCTCTGTCTCTCTCACTCGCAGCTTCTCTTTCTCTCTCTGTCTCTCACAGCTTCTCTTTCTTTCTTTCTCTCTCTCTCACTCGCAGCTTCTCTTTCTTTCTCTCTCTCACACAGCTTCTCTTTCTCTCTCTCTCTCACTCACAGCTTCTCTTTCTCTCTCTCACTCACTCACAGCTTCTCTGTCTGTCTGTCACAGCTTCTCTTTCTCTCTCTCTCAGCTTCTCTTTCTCTCTCACAGCTTCTCTCTCACAGCTTCTCTCTCACACACAAACACCACTTTCTCTCTCTCTCACTCACAGGTTCTCTTTCTCTCTATCTCACTCCCAGCTTCTCTTTCGCTCTCTGTCTCTCACTCACAGCTTCTCTTTCTTTCTTTCTCTCTCTCTCTCTCTTACACCTTCTCTCTCTCTCACTCACAGTTTCTCTTTCTCTCTCTGTCTCTCACACAACTTCTCTCTCACACACACACAGCTTCTCTTTCTCTTTCTGTCTCTCACTCAAAGCTTCTCTTTCTGTCTGTAACTCACAGCTTCTCTTTCCTTCTCTCTCTCTCACAGCTTCTCTCTCACACACACACAGCTTCTCTTTCTCTCTCTCTCTCTCTCACTCAGCTTCTCTTTCTCTCTCTATCTCTCACTCACAGCTTCTCTTTCTTTCTCTCTCTCTCACAGCTTCTCTCTCACACACACACAGCTTCTCTTTCTCTCTCTCTCTCTCTCTCTCTCTCTCACTCACTCACAGCTTCTCTTTCTCTCTCTATCTCTCACACACAGCTTCTCTTTCTTTCTCTCTCTCTCACTCAGGGCTTCTTTTTTCCCTCTCTCACAGCTTCTCTCTCTCTCGCTCGCTCTCACAGCTTCTCTTTCTCTGTCTCTCACTCACACCTTCTCTTTCTCTCTTACGGCTTCTCTTTCTCTCTCTGTCTCTCACTCACAGCTTCTCTTTCTCTCTCTGTCTCTCACAGCTTCTCTCTCTCTCTCTCTTACTCACAGCTTCACTTTCTCTCTCTCTCTCAGCTTCTCTTTCTCTCTCACACACACACAGCTTCTCTTTCTCTCTCTCTCTCTCACAGCTTCTCTCTCTCACACACCCACTGCTTCTCTTTCTCTCTCTCTCACTCACAGCTTCTCTTTCTCTCTCTGTCTCTCCCAGCTTCTCTTTCTCTCTCTCTCTTTCTCACTCACAGCTTCTCTTTCTCTCTTTCTTTCTCTCTCTCTCTCTCTCACAGCTTCTCTCTCTCTCACACACACACACACAGCTTGTCTTTCTCTCTCTCTCACTCACAACTTCTCTTTCTCTCTGTCTCTCACAGCTTCTCTCTCTCACACACACACACAGCATCTCTTTCTCTCTTTCTCTCTCACTCACAGCTTCTCTTTCTCTCTCACACTCACAGCTTCTCTTTCTCTCTCTGTCTCTCACAGCGTCTCTCTCTCACACACACACACACACAGCTTCTCTTTCTCTCTCTCTCACTCACAGCTTCTCTCTCTCTTACAGCTTCTCTTTTTCTCTCTCACACACAGCTTCTCTTTCTCTCTCTCTCTCACTCGCAGCTTCTCTTTCTTTCTCTCTCTCACACAGCTTCTCTTTCTCTCTCTCTCTCACTCACAATTTCTCTTTCTCTCTCTCACTCACTCACAGCTTCTCTGTCTGTCTGTCACAGCTTCTCTTTCTCTCTCTCTCAGCTTCTCTTTCTCTCTCAAAGCTTCTCTCTCACAGCTTCTCTCTCACACACAAACACCACTTCTCTTTCTCTCTCTCTCATTCACAGGTTCTCTTTCTCTCTATCTCACTCCCAGCTTCTCTTTCGCTCTCTGTCTCTCACTCACAGCTTCTCTTTCTTTCTTTCTCTCTCTCTCTCTCTTACACCTTCTCTCTCTCTCACTCACAGTTTCTCTTTCTCTCTCTGTCTCTCACACAACTTCTCTCTCACACACACACAGCTTCTCTTTCTCTTTCTGTCTCTCACTCAAAGCTTCTCTTTCTGTCTGTTACTCACAGCTTCTCTTTCCTTCTCTCTCTCTCACAGCTTCTCTCTCACACACACACAGCTTCTCTTTCTCTCTCTCTCTCTCTCTCACTCACAGCTTCTCTTTCTCTCTCTATCTCTCACTCACAGCTTCTCTTTCTTTCTCTCTCTCTCACAGCTTCTCTCTCACACACACACAGCTTCTCTTTCTCTCTCTCTCTCTCTCTCTCTCTCTCTCTCACTCGCTCACAGCTTCTCTTTCTCTCTCTATCTCTCACACACAGCTTCTCTTTCTTTCTCTCTCTCTCACTCAGGGCTTCTTTTTTATTCTCTCTCACAGCTTCTCTCTCTCTCTCTCTCGCTCTCACAGCTTCTCTTTCTCTGTCTCTCACTCACACGTTCTCTTTCTCTCTTACGGCTTCTCTTTCTCTCTCTGTCTCTCACTCACAGCTTCTCTTTCTCTCTCTCTCTCTCTCACTCACAGCTTCTCTTTCTCTCTCTATCTCTCACACACAGCTTCTCTTTCTTTCTCTCTCTCTCACTCAGGGCTTCTTTTTTCCCTCTCTCACAGCTTCTCTCTCTCTCGCTCGCTCTCACAGCTTCTCTTTCTCTGTCTCTCACTCACAGCTTCTCTTTCTCTCTTACGGCTTCTCTTTCTCTCTCTGTCTCTCACTCACAGCTTCTCTTTCTCTCTCTGTCTCTCACAGCTTCTCTCTCTCTCTCTTACTCACAGCTTCTCTTTCTCTCTCTCTCTCAGCTTCTCTTTCTCTCTCACACACACACAGCTTCTCTTTCTCTCTCTCTCTCACAGCTTCTCTCTCTCACACACCCACTGCTTCTCTTTCTCTCTCTCTCACTCACAGCTTCTCTTTCTCTCTCTGTCTCTCCCAGCTTCTCTTTCTCTCTCTCTCTTTCTCACTCACAGCTTCTCTTTCTCTCTTTCTTTCTTTCTCTCTCTCTCACAGCTTCTCTCTCTCACACACACACACAGCTTGTCTTTCTCTCTCTCTCACTCACAACTTCTCTTTCTCTCTGTCTCTCACAGCTTCTCTCTCTCTCACACACACACAGCATCTCTTTCTCTCTTTCTCTCTCACTCACAGCTTCTCTTTCTCTCTCACACTCACAGCTTCTCTTTCTCTCTCTGTCTCTCACAGCGTCTCTCTCTCTCTCACACACACACACAGCTTCTCTTTCTCTCTCTCTCACTCACAGCTTCTCTCTCTCTTACAGCTTCTCTTTTTCTCTCTCACACACAGCTTCTCTTTCTCTCTCTCTCTCACTCGCAGCTTCTCTTTCTCTCTCTGTCTCTCACAGCTTCTCTTTCTTTCTTTCTCTCTCTCTCACTCGCAGCTTCTCTTTCTTTCTCTCTCTCACACAGCTTCTCTTTCTCTCTCTCTCTCACTCACAGCTTCTCTTTCTCTCTCTCACTCACTCACAGCTTCTCTGTCTGTCTGTCACAGCTTCTCTTTCTCTCTCACAGCTTCTCTCTCACAGCTTCTCTCTCACACACAAACACCACTTCTCTTTCTCTCTCTCTCACTCACAGCTTCTCTTTCTCTCTATCTCACTCCCAGCTTCTCTTTCTCTCTCTGTCTCTCACTCACAGCTTCTCTTTCTTTCTTTCTCTCTCTCTCTCTCTTACACCTTCTCTCTCTCTCACTCACAGTTTCTCTTTCTCTCTCTGTCTCTCACTCACAGCTTCTCTCTCTCACACACAGCTTCTCTTTCTCTTTCTGTCTCTCACTCAAAGCTTCTCTTTCTGTCTGTAACTCACAGCTTCTCTTTCCTTTCTCTCTCACAGCTTCTCTCTCACACACACAGCTTCTCTTTCTCTCTCTCTCTCTCTCACTCACAGCTTCTCTTTCTCTCTCTATCTCTCACTCACAGCTTCTATTTCTTTCTCTCTCTCTCACAGCTTCTCTCTCACACACACACAGCTTCTCTTTCTCTCTCTCTCTCTCTCTCTCTCTCTCTCACTCACTCACAGCTTCTCTTTCTCTCTCTATCTCTCACACACAGCTTCTCTTTCTTTCTCTCTCTCTCACTCAGGGCTTCTTTTTTATTCTCTCTCACAGCTTCTCTCTCTCTCTCTCTCGCTCTCACAGCTTCTCTTTCTCTGTCTCTCACTCACACGTTCTCTTTCTCTCTTACGGCTTCTCTTTCTCTCTCTGTCTCTCACTCACAGCTTCTCTTTCTCTCTCTGTCTCACTCACAGCTTCTTTTTCTCTCTCTCTCTCTCTCACACACACAGCTTCTCTTTCTCTCTCTCACACTCACAGCTTCTCTTTCTCTCTCTGTCTCTCCCAGCTTCTCTTTCTCTCTCTCTCTTTCTCACTCACAGCTTCTCTTTCTCTCTTTCTTTCTTTCTCTCTCTCTCTCACAGCTTCTCTCTCTCTCACACACACACAGCTTGTCTTTCTCTCTCTCTCACTCACAACTTCTCTTTCTCTCTGTCTCTCACAGCTTCTCTCTCTCACACACACACACAGCATCTCTTTCTCTCTTTCTCTCTCACTCACAGCTTCTCTTTCTCTCTCACACTCACAGCTTCTCTTTGTCTCTCTGTCTCTCACAGCGTCTCTCTCTCTCACACACACACACACAGCTTCTCTTTCTCTCTCTCTCACTCACAGCTTCTCTCTCTCTTACAGCTTCTCTTTTTCTCTCTCACACACAGCTTCTCTTTCTCTGTCTCTCTCACTCGCAGCTTCTCTTTCTCTCTCTGTCTCTCACAGCTTCTCTTTCTTTCTTTCTCTCTCTCTCACTCGCAGCTTCTCTTTCTTTCTCTCTCTCACACAGCTTCTCTTTCTCTCTCTCTCTCACTCACAGCTTCTCTTTCTCTCTCTCACTCACTCACAGCTTCTCTGTCTGTCTGTCACAGCTTCTCTTTCTCTCTCTCTCAGCTTCTCTTTCTCTCTCACAGCTTCTCTCTCACAGCTTCTCTCTCACACACAAACACCACTTCTCTTTCTCTCTCTCTCACTCACAGGTTCTCTTTCTCTCTATCTCACTCCCAGCTTCTCTTTCGCTCTCTGTCTCTCACTCACAGCTTCTCTTTCTTTCTTTCTTTCTCTCTCTCTCTCTCTTACACCTTCTCTCTCTCTCACTCACAGTTTCTCTTTCTCTCTCTGTCTCTCACACAACTTCTCTCTCACACACACACAGCTTCTCTTTCTCTTTCTGTCTCTCACTCAAAGCTTCTCTTTCTGTCTGTAACTCACAGCTTCTCTTTCCTTCTCTCTCTCTCACAGCTTCTCTCTCACACACACACAGCTTCTCTTTCTCTCTCTCTCTCTCTCACTCAGCTTCTCTTTCTCTCTCTATCTCTCACTCACAGCTTCTCTTTCTTTCTCTCTCTCTCACAGCTTCTCTCTCACACACACACAGCTTCTCTTTCTCTCTCTCTCTCTCTCTCTCTCTCACTCACTCACAGCTTCTCTTTCTCTCTCTATCTCTCACACACAGCTTCTCTTTCTTTCTCTCTCTCTCACTCAGGGCTTCTTTTTTCCCTCTCTCACAGCTTCTCTCTCTCTCGCTCGCTCTCACAGCTTCTCTTTCTCTGTCTCTCACTCACACCTTCTCTTTCTCTCTTACGGCTTCTCTTTCTCTCTCTGTCTCTCACTCACAGCTTCTCTTTCTCTCTCTGTCTCTCACAGCTTCTCTCTCTCTCTCTCTCTTACTCACAGCTTCACTTTCTCTCTCTCTCTCAGCTTCTCTTTCTCTCTCACACACACACAGCTTCTCTTTCTCTCTCTCTCTCTCACAGCTTCTCTCTCTCACACACCCACTGCTTCTCTTTCTCTCTCTCTCACTCACAGCTTCTCTTTCTCTCTCTGTCTCTCCCAGCTTCTCTTTCTCTCTCTCTCTTTCTCACTCACAGCTTCTCTTTCTCTCTTTCTTTCTCTCTCTCTCTCTCTCTCACAGCTTCTCTCTCTCTCTCACACACACACAGCTTGTCTTTCTCTCTCTCTCACTCACAACTTCTCTTTCTCTCTGTCTCTCACAGCTTCTCTCTCTCTCACACACACACAGCATCTCTTTCTCTCTTTCTCTCTCACTCACAGCTTCTCTTTCTCTCTCACACTCACAGCTTCTCTTTCTCTCTCTGTCTCTCACAGCGTCTCTCTCTCTCTCACACACACACACAGCTTCTCTTTCTCTCTCTCTCACTCACAGCTTCTCTCTCTCTTACAGCTTCTCTTTTTCTCTCTCACACACAGCTTCTCTTTCTCTCTCTCTCTCACTCGCAGCTTCTCTTTCTTTCTCTCTCTCACACAGCTTCTCTTTCTCTCTCTCTCTCACTCACAATTTCTCTTTCTCTCTCTCACTCACTCACAGCTTCTCTGTCTGTCTGTCACAGCTTCTCTTTCTCTCTCTCTCAGCTTCTCTTTCTCTCTCAAAGCTTCTCTCTCACAGCTTCTCTCTCACACACAAACACCACTTCTCTTTCTCTCTCTCTCATTCACAGGTTCTCTTTCTCTCTATCTCACTCCCAGCTTCTCTTTCGCTCTCTGTCTCTCACTCACAGCTTCTCTTTCTTTCTTTCTCTCTCTCTCTTACACCTTCTCTCTCTCTCACTCACAGTTTCTCTTTCTCTCTCTGTCTCTCACACAACTTCTCTCTCACACACACACAGCTTCTCTTTCTCTTTCTGTCTCTCACTCAAAGCTTCTCTTTCTGTCTGTTACTCACAGCTTCTCTTTCCTTCTCTCTCTCTCACAGCTTCTCTCTCACACACACACAGCTTCTCTTTCTCTCTCTCTCTCTCTCACTCACAGCTTCTCTTTCTCTCTCTATCTCTCACTCACAGCTTCTCTTTCTTTCTCTCTCTCTCACAGCTTCTCTCTCACACACACACAGCTTCTCTTTCTCTCTCTCTCTCTCACTCAGGGCTTCTTTTTTATTCTCTCTCACAGCTTCTCTCTCTCTCTCTCGCTCTCACAGCTTCTCTTTCTCTGTCTCTCACTCACACGTTCTCTTTCTCTCTTACGGCTTCTCTTTCTCTCTCTGTCTCTCACTCACAGCTTCTCTTTCTCTCTCTCTCTCTCTCTCACTCACAGCTTCTCTTTCTCTCTCTATCTCTCACACACAGCTTCTCTTTCTTTCTCTCTCTCTCACTCAGGGCTTCTTTTTTCCCTCTCTCACAGCTTCTCTCTCTCTCGCTCGCTCTCACAGCTTCTCTTTCTCTGTCTCTCACTCACAGCTTCTCTTTCTCTCTTACGGCTTCTCTTTCTCTCTCTGTCTCTCACTCACAGCTTCTCTTTCTCTCTCTGTCTCTCACAGCTTCTCTCTCTCTCTCTTACTCACAGCTTCTCTTTCTCTCTCTCTCTCAGCTTCTCTTTCTCTCTCACACACACACAGCTTCTCTTTCTCTCTCTCTCACACAGCTTCTCTCTCTCACACACCCACTGCTTCTCTTTCTCTCTCTCTCACTCACAGCTTCTCTTTCTCTCTCTGTCTCTCCCAGCTTCTCTTTCTCTCTCTCTCTTTCTCACTCACAGCTTCTCTTTCTCTCTTTCTTTCTTTCTCTCTCTCTCACAGCTTCTCTCTCTCTCACACACACACAGCTTGTCTTTCTCTCTCTCTCACTCACAACTTCTCTTTCTCTCTGTCTCTCACAGCTTCTCTCTCTCTCACACACACACAGCATCTCTTTCTCTCTTTCTCTCTCACTCACAGCTTCTCTTTCTCTCTCACACTCACAGCTTCTCTTTCTCTCTCTGTCTCTCACAGCGTCTCTCTCTCTCTCACACACACACACAGCTTCTCTTTCTCTCTCTCTCACTCACAGCTTCTCTCTCTCTTACAGCTTCTCTTTTTCTCTCTCACACACAGCTTCTCTTTCTCTCTCTCTCTCACTCGCAGCTTCTCTTTCTCTCTCTGTCTCTCACAGCTTCTCTTTCTTTCTTTCTCTCTCTCTCACTCGCAGCTTCTCTTTCTTTCTCTCTCTCACACAGCTTCTCTTTCTCTCTCTCTCTCACTCACAGCTTCTCTTTCTCTCTCTCACTCACTCACAGCTTCTCTGTCTGTCTGTCACAGCTTCTCTTTCTCTCTCACAGCTTCTCTCTCACAGCTTCTCTCTCACACACAAACACCACTTCTCTTTCTCTCTCTCTCACTCACAGCTTCTCTTTCTCTCTATCTCACTCCCAGCTTCTCTTTCTCTCTCTGTCTCTCACTCACAGCTTCTCTTTCTTTCTTTCTCTCTCTCTCTCTCTTACACCTTCTCTCTCTCTCACTCACAGTTTCTCTTTCTCTCTCTGTCTCTCACTCACAGCTTCTCTCTCTCACACACACAGCTTCTCTTTCTCTTTCTGTCTCTCACTCAAAGCTTCTCTTTCTGTCTGTAACTCACAGCTTCTCTTTCCTTTCTCTCTCACAGCTTCTCTCACACACACACAGCTTCTCTTTCTCTCTCTCTCTCTCTCACTCACAGCTTCTCTCTCTCTCTCTCTCGCTCTCACAGCTTCTCTTTCTCTGTCTCTCACTCACACGTTCTCTTTCTCTCTTACGGCTTCTCTTTCTCTCTCTGTCTCTCACTCACAGCTTCTCTTTCTCTCTCTGTCTCACTCACAGCTTCTTTTTCTCTCTCTCTCTCTCACACACACACAGCTTCTCTTTCTCTCTCTCACACACACAGCTTCTCTTTCTCTCTCTCTCTGTCTCTCACAGCTTCTCTCTCTCTCACTCACTCACAGCTTCTCTTTCTCTCTCTCTCTCACAGCTTCTCTTTCTCTCTCACACACACACCACTTCTCTTTCTTTCTCTCTCTCACACAGCTTCTCTCTCACACACACACACAGCTTCTCTTTCTCTCTCTCTCTCTCACTCACAGCTTCTCTTTCTCTCTCACACACACACCACTTCTCTTTCTTTCTCTCTCTCTCACAGCTTCTCTCTCTCACACACACACAGCTTCTCTTTCTCTCTCTCTCACACTCACAACTTCTCTTTCTCTCTCTCTCTCTCACAGCTTCTCTCTCTCTCACACACACATAGCTAATCTTTCTCTCTTTCTCTCTCACTCGCAGCTTCTCTTTCTCTGTCTCTCACAGCTTCTCTTTCTTTCTTTCTCTCTCTCTCACTCGCAGCTTCTCTCTCTCACACACACACAGCTCTTTCTCTCTATCTCACTCCCAGCTTCTCTTTCTCTCTCTGTCTCTCACTCACAGCTTCTCTTTCTTTCTTTCTCTCTCTCTCTCTTACAGCTTCTCTCTCTCTCACTCACAGTTTCTCGTTCTCTCTCTGTCTCTCTTACAGCTTCTCTTTCCTTCTCTCTGTCTCACCCACAGCTTCTCTTTCTCTCTCTCACAGCTTCTCTTCCTCTCTCTCACTCACCGCTTCTCTTTCTTTCTCTCTCTGTCTCTCACAGCTTCTCTCTCTCTCTCTCTCTTACTCACAGCTTCTCTTTCTCTCTCTCTCTCAGCTTCTCTTTCTCTCTCACACACACAGCTTCTCTTTCTCTCTCTCTCTCACAGCTTCTCTCTCTCACACACCCACTGCTTCTCTTTCTCTCTCTCTCACTCACAGCTTCTCTTTCTCTCTCTGTCTCTCCCAGCTTCTCTTTCTCTCTCTCTCTTTCTCACTCACAGCTTCTCTTTCTCTCTTTCTTTCTTTCTCTCTCTCTAACAGCTTCTCTCTCTCACACACACACACAGCTTGTCTTTCTCTCTCTCACTCACAACTTCTCTTTCTCTCTGTCTCTCACAGCTTCTCTCTCTCTCACACACACACACAGCATCTCTTTCTCTCTCTCTCACACTCACAACTTCTCTTTCTCTCTCTCTCTCTCACAGCTTCTCTCTCTCTCACACACACATAGCTAATCTTTCTCTCTTTCTCTCTCACTCGCAGCTTCTCTTTCTCTGTCTCTCACAGCTTCTCTTTCTTTCTTTCTCTCTCTCTCACTCGCAGCTTCTCTCTCTCACACACACACAGCTCTTTCTCTCTATCTCACTCCCAGCTTCTCTTTCTCTCTCTGTCTCTCACTCACAGCTTCTCTTTCTTTCTTTCTCTCTCTCTCTCTTACAGCTTCTCTCTCTCTCACTCACAGTTTCTCGTTCTCTCTCTGTCTCTCTTACAGCTTCTCTTTCCTTCTCTCTGTCTCACCCACAGCTTCTCTTTCTCTCTCTCACAGCTTCTCTTCCTCTCTCTCACTCACCGCTTCTCTTTCTTTCTCTCTCTCTCTCACAGCTTCTCTCTCTCTCTCTCTCTTACTCACAGCTTCTCTTTCTCTCTCTCTCTCAGCTTCTCTTTCTCTCTCACACACACACAGCTTCTCTTTCTCTCTCTCTCTCACAGCTTCTCTCTCTCACACACCCACTGCTTCTCTTTCTCTCTCTCTCACTCACAGCTTCTCTTTCTCTCTCTGTCTCTCCCAGCTTCTCTTTCTCTCTCTCTCTTTCTCACTCACAGCTTCTCTTTCTCTCTTTCTTTCTTTCTTTCTCTCTCTCTCACAGCTTCTCTCTCTCACACACACACACAGCTTGTCTTTCTCTCTCTCACTCACAACTTCTCTTTCTCTCTGTCTCTCACAGCTTCTCTCTCTCACACACACACACAGCATCTCTTTCTCTCTTTCTCTCTCACTCACAGCTTCTCTTTCTCTCTCACACTCACAGCTTCTCTTTCTCTCTCTGTCTCTCACAGCGTCTCTCTCTCTCTCACACACACACACAGCTTCTCTTTCTCTCTCTCTCACTCACAGCTTCTCTCTCTCTTACAGCTTCTCTTTTTCTCTCTCACACACAGCTTCTCTTTCTCTCTCTCTCTCACTCGCAGCTTCTCTTTCTCTCTCTGTCTCTCACAGCTTCTCTTTCTTTCTTTCTTTCTCTCTCTCTCACTCGCAGCTTCTCTTTCTTTCTCTCTCTCACACAGCTTCTCTTTCTCTCTCTCTCTCACTCACAGCTTCTCTTTCTCTCTCTCACTCATTCACAGCTTCTCTGTCTGTCTGTCACAGCTTCTCTTTCTCTCTCTCTCAGCTACTCTTTCTCTCTCACAGCTTCTCTCTCACACACAAACACCACTTCTCTTTCTCTCTCTCTCACTCACAGCTTCTCTTTCTCTCTATCTCACTCCCAGCTTCTCTTTCTCTCTCTGTCTCTCACTCACAGCTTCTCTTTCTTTCTTTCTTTCTCTCTCTCTCTCTCTTACACATTCTCTCTCTCTCACTCACAGTTTCTCTTTCTCTCTCTGTCTCTCGCACACAGCTTCTCTCTCACACACACACAGCTTCTCTTTCTCTTTCTGTCTCTCACTCAAAGCTGCTCTTTCTGTCTGTAACTCACAGCTTCTCTTTCCTTCTCTCTCTCTCACAGCTTCTCTCTCTCACACACACAGCTTCTCTTTCTCTCTCTCTCTCTCTCTCACAGCTTCTCTTTCTCTCTCTATCTCTCACACACAGCTTCTCTTTCTTTCTCTCTCTCTCACTCAGGGCTTCTTTTCTCCCTCTCTCACAGCTTCTCTCTCTCGCTCGCTCTCACAGCTTCTCTTTCTCTGTCTCTCACTCACACCTTCTCTTTCTCTCTTACGGCTTCTCTTTCTCTCTCTCTCTCACTCACAGCTTCTCTTTCTCTCTCTGTCTCTCACAGCTTCTCTCTCTCTCTCTCTCTCTTACTAACAGCTTCTCTTTCTCTCTCTCTCTCAGCTTCTCTTTCTCTCTCACACACACACAGCTTCTCTTTCTCTCTCTCTCACACAGCTTCTCTCTCTCACACACCCACTGCTTCTCTTTCTCTCTCTCTCACTCACAGCTTCTCTTTCTCTCTCTGTCTCTCCCAGCTTCTCTTTCTCTCTCTCTCTTTCTCACTCACAGCTTCTCTTTCTCTCTTTCTTTCTTTCTCTCTCTCTCTCTCTCACAGCTTCTCTCTCTCTCACAGACACAGCTTGTCTTTCTCTCTCTCTCACTCACAACTTCTCTTTCTCTCTGTCTCTCACAGCTTCTCTCTCTCACACACACACACAGCATCTCTTTCTCTCTTTCTCTCTCACTCACACCTTCTCTTTCTCTCTCACACTCACAGCTTCTCTTTCTCTCTCTGTCTCTCACAGCGTCTCTCTCTCTCACACACACACACACAGCTTCTCTTTCTCTCTCTCTCACTCACAGCTTCTCTCTCTCTTACAGCTTCTCTTTTTCTCTCTCACACACAGCTTCTCTTTCTCTCTCTCTCTTACTCACAGCTTCTCTTTCTCTCTCTGTCTCTCACAGCTTCTCTTTCTTTCTTTCTTTCTCTCTCTCTCACTCGCAGCTTCTCTTTCTCTCTCTCACTCACAGCTTCTCTTTCTCTCTATCTCACTCCCAGCTTCTCTTTCTCTCTCTGTCTCTCACTCACAGCTTCTCTTTCTTTCTTTCTCTCTCTCTCTCTCTTACACCTTCTCTCTCTCTCACTCACAGTTTCTCTTTCTCTCTCTGTCTCTCGCACACAGCTTCTCTCTCTCACACACACAGCTTCTCTTTCTCTTTCTGTCTCTCACTCAAAGCTTCTCTTTCTGTCTGTAACTCACAGCTTCTCTTTCCTTCTCTCTCTCTCACAGCTTCTCTCTCACACACACACAGCTTCTCTTTCTCTCTCTCTCTCTCTCTCTCTCACACAGCTTCTCTTTCTCTCTCTATCTCTCACACACAGCTTCTCTTTCTTTCTCTCTCTCTCACTCAGGGCTTCTTTTTTCCCTCTCTCACAGCTTCTCTCTCTCTCGCTCGCTCTCACAGCTTCTCTTTCTCTGTCTCTCACTCACACCTTCTCTTTCTCTCTTACGGCTTCTCTTTCTCTCTCTCTCTCACTCACAGCTTCTCTTTCTCTCTCTGTCTCTCACAGCTTCTCTCTCTCTCTCTCTTACTCACAGCTTCTCTTTCTCTCTCTCTCTCAGCTTCTCTTTCTCTCTCACACACACACAGCTTCTCTTTCTCTCTCTCTCTCACAGCTTCTCTCTCACACACACCCACTGCTTCTCTTTCTCTCTCTCTCACTCACAGCTTCTCTTTCTCTCTCTGTCTCTCCCAGCTTCTCTTTCTCTCTCTCTCTTTCTCACTCACAGCTTCTCTTTCTCTCTTTCTTTCTTTCTTTCTCTCTCTCTCTCTCACAGCTTCTCTCTCTCACACACACACACAGCTTGTCTTTCTCTCTCTCACTCACAACTTCTCTTTCTCTCTGTCTCTCACAGCTTCTCTCTCACACACACACACAGCATCTCTTTCTCTCTTTCTCTCTCACTCACAGCTTCTCTTTCTCTCTCACACTCACAGCTTCTATTTCTCTCTCTGTCTCTCACAGCGTCTCTCTCTCTCTCACACACACACACAGCTTCTCTTTCTCTCTCTCTCACTCACAGCTTCTCTCTCTCTTACAGCTTCTCTTTTTCTCTCTCACACACAGCTTCTCTTTCTCTCTCTCTCACTCACAGCTTCTCTTTCTCTCTCTGTCTCTCACAGCTTCTCTTTCTTTCTTTCTCTCTCTCTCACTCGCAGCTTCTCTTTCTCTCTCTCACACAGCTTCTCTTTCTCTCTCTCTCTCACTCACAGCTTCTCTTTCTCTCTCTCACTCACTCACAGCTTCTCTGTCTGTCTGTCACAGCTTCTCTTTCTCTCTCTCTCAGCTTCTCTTTCTCTCTCACAGCTTCTCTCTCACACACAAACACCACTTCTCTTTCTCTCTCTCTCACTCACAGCTTCTCTTTCTCTCTATCTCACTCCCAGCTTCTCTTTCTCTCTCTGTCTCTCACTCACAGCTTCTCTTTCTTTCTTTCTCTCTCTCTCTCTCTTACACTTTCTCTCTCTCTCACTCACAGTTTCTCTTTCTCTCTCTGTCTCTCACTCACAGCTTCTCTCTCTCACACACACAGCTTCTCTTTCTCTTTCTGTCTCTCACTCAAAGCTTCTCTTTCTGTCTGTAACTCACAGCTTCTCTTTCCTCCTCTCTCTCTCACAGCTTCTCTCAAACCCACACACAGCTTCTCTTTCTCTCTCTCTCTCTCTCTCTCACTCACAGCTTCTCTTTCTCTCTCTATCTCTCACACACAGCTTCTCTTTCTTTCTCTCTCTCTCACTCAGGGCTTCTTTTTTCCCTCTCTCACAGCTTCTCTCTCTCTCGCTCGCTCTCACAGCTTCTCTTTCTCTGTCTCTCACTCACACCTTCTCTTTCTCTCTTACGGCTTCTCTTTCTCTCTCTGTCTCTCACTCACAGCTTCTCTTTCTCTCTCTGTCTCACTCACAGCTTCTCTTCCTCTCTCTCTCTCTCACTCACAGCTTCTCTTTCCCTCTCTCTCTCACTCACACCTTCACTTTCTCTCTGTCTCTCTCACAGCTTCTCTTTCTCTCTCACACACACACAGCTTCTCTTTCTCTCTCTCTCTGTCTCTCACAGCTTCTCTCTCTCTCTCTCACTCACAGCTTCTCTTTCTCTCTCACACACACACAGCTTCTCTTTCTCTCACACACACACACCACTTCTCTTTCTTTCTTTCTCTCTCACAGCTTCTCTCTCTCACACACCCACAGCTTCTCTTTCTCTCTCTGTCTCTCACTCACAGCTTCTCTTTCTCTCTCTGTCTCTCCTAGCTTCTCTTTCTCTCTCTTTCTCACACAGCTTCTCTTTCTTTCTTTCTCTCTCTCTCTCTCTCTCTCACACATTCTCTCTCACACACACACTCACAGCTTCTCTTTTTCTCTCTCTCTCTCTCACTTCTCTTTCTCTCTCTGTCTCTCACAGCTTCTCTCTCTCTCACACACACAGCTTCTCTTTCTCTCTTTCTCTCTCACTGACAGCTTCTCCCTCTCACACACACACACAGCTTCGCTTTCTCTCTCTCTCTCACAGCTTCTCTTTCTTTCTCTCTCTCTCACTCCCAGCTCATTCTTTCTTTCTCTCTCTCTCTCACAGCTTCTCTCTCACACAAACAGCTTCTCTTTCTCTCTCTCTCTTTCTCTCTCTCACTCACAGCTTCTCTTTTTCTCTCTGTCTCTCCCAGCTTCTCTTTCTCTCTCTCTCTGTCTCTCACAGCTTTTCTCTCTCTCTCTCACTCACAGCTTCTCTTTCTCTCTCACACACTCACAACTTCTCTTTCTCTCTCACTCACAGCTTCTCTTTCTCTCTCACACTCACAGCTTCTCTTTCTCTCTCTGACTCTCACAGCGTCTCTCTCACACACACAGAAACAGCTTCTCTTTCTCTCTCTCTCTCTCACTCACAGCTTCTCTTTCTCTTACAGCTTCTCTTTCTCTCTCACACACACAGCTTCTCTTTCTCTCTCACTCGCAGCTTCTCTTTCTCTCTCTCAAAGCTTCTCTCTCTCTCACTCACAGCTTCTCTTTCTCTCTCACACACAGCTTCTCTTTCTCTCTCTCTCACTCACAGCTTCTCTTTCTCTCTTTCTCTCTCACTGACAGCTTCTCTCACACACACACACACACAGCTTCTCTTTCTCTCTCTCTCTCACAGCTTCTCTTTCTTTCTTTCTCTCTCACTCACAGCTCATTCTTTCTTTCTTTCTCTCTCTCACAGCTTCTCTCTCTCACACACAGCTTCTCTTTCTCTCTCTCTTTCTCTCTCTCACTCACAGCTTCTCTTTTTCTCTCTGTCTCTCCCAGCTTCTCTTTCTCTCCCTCTCTCTCACAGCTTCTCTCTCTCACACACACACACAGCTTCTCTTTCTCTCTCACACACACTCACAACTTCTCTTTCTCTCTCTCTCTCAGCTTCTCTCTCACACACACACACATAGGTTATCTTTCTTTCTCTCTCTCTCTCACTCGCAGCTTCTCTCTCTCACACACACACAACTTCTCTTTCTCTCTCTCTCTCACTCACAGCTTCTCTTTCTCTCTCTCACTCACTCACAGCTTCTCTGTCTGTCTCTCACAGCTTCTCTTTCTCTCTCTCTCAGCTTCTCTTTCTCTTTCACAGCTTCTCTCTCACACACAAACACCACTTCTCTTTCTCTCTCTCTCTCACTCACAGCTTCTCTTTCTCTCTATCTCACTCCCAGCTTCTCTTTCTCTCTCGGTCTCTCACTCACAGCTTCTCTCTCTCTCTCTCTCTCTCTTACAGCTTCTCTCTCTGTCACAGTTTCTCTTTCTCTCTCTGTCTCTCACTGCTTCTCTTTCCTTCTCTCTTTCTCACTCACAGCTTCTCTTTCCCTCTCTCTCTCACAGCTTCTCTTTCTCTCTCTCACTGCTTCTCTCTCTCACACACCCACTGCTTCTCTTTCTCTCTCTCTCACTCACAGCTTCTGTTTCCCTCTCTCTCTCACAGCTTCTCTTTCTCTCTCTCACAGCTTCTCTCTCTCACACACCCACTGCTTCTCTTTCTCTCTCTCTCACTCACAGCTTCTCTTTCTCTCTCTGTCTCTCCCAGCTTCTCTTTCTCTCTCTCTCTTTCTCACTCACAGCTTCTCTTTCTCTCTTTCTTTCTTTCTTTCTCTCTCTCTCTCTCTCACAGCTTCTCTCTCTCACACACACACACACAGCTTGTCTTTCTCTCTCTCTCACTCACAACTTCTCTTTCTCTCTGTCTCTCACAGCTTCTCTCTCACACACACACACACAGCATCTCTTTCTCTCTTTCTCTCTCACTCACAGCTTCTCTTTCTCTCTCACACTCACAGCTTCTCTTTCTCTCTCTGTCTCTCACAGCGTCTCTCTCTCTCTCACACACACACACAGCTTCTCTTTCTCTCTCTCTCACTCACAGCTTCTCTCTCTCTTACAGCTTCTCTTTTTCTCTCTCACACACAGCTTCTCTTTCTCTCTCTCTCTCACTCGCAGCTTCTCTTTCTCTCTCTGTCTCTCACAGCTTCTCTTTCTTTCTTTCTCTCTCTCTCACTCGCAGCTTCTCTTTTTCTCTCTCACACAGCTTCTCTTTCTCTCTCTCTCTCACTCACAGCTTCTCTTTCTCTCTCTCACTCACTCACAGCTTCTCTGTCTGTCTGTCACAGCTTCTCTTTCTCTCTCTCTCAGCTTCTCTTTCTCTCTCACAGCTTCTCTCTCACACACAAACACCACTTCTCTTTCTCTCTCTCTCACTCACAGCTTCTCTTTCTCTCTATCTCACTCCCAGCTTCTCTTTCTCTCTCTGTCTCTCACTCACAGCTTCTCTTTCTTTCTTTCTCTCTCTCTCTCTCTTACACCTTCTCTCTCTGTCACTCACAGTTTCTCTTTCTCTCTCTGTCTCTCACTCACAGCTTCTCTCTCTCACACACACAGCTTCTCTTTCTCTTTCTGTCTCTCACTCAAAGCTTCTCTTTCTGTCTGTAACTCACAGCTTCTCTTTCCTTCTCTCTCTCTCACAGCTTCTCTCAAACCCACACACAGCTTCTCTTTCTCTCTCTCTCTCTCTCTCACTCACAGCTTCTCTTTCTCTCTCTATCTCTCACACACAGCTTCTCTTTCTTTCTCTCTCTCTCACTCAGGGCTTCTTTTTTCCCTCTCTCACAGCTTCTCTCTCTCTCGCTCGCTCTCACAGCTTCTCTTTCTCTGTCTCTCACTCACACCTTCTCTTTCTCTCTTACGGCTTCTCTTTCTCTCTCTGTCTCTCACTCACAGCTTCTCTTTCTCTCTCTGTCTCACTCACAGCTTCTCTTCCTCTCTCTCTCTCTCTCTCACTCACAGCTTCTCTTTCTCTCTCTCTCTCACTCACAGCTTCACTTTCTCTCTGTCTCTCTCACAGCTTCTCTTTCTCTCTCACACACACACAGCTTCTCTTTCTCTCTCTCTCTGTCTCTCACAGCTTCTCTCTCTCTCTCACTCACAGCTTCTCTTTCTCTCTCTCATACACACAGCTTCTCTTTCTCTCACACACACACACCACTTCTCTTTCTTTCTTTCTCTCTCACAGCTTCTCTCTCTCACACACCCACAGCTTCTCTTTCTCTCTCTCTCTCACTCACAGCTTCTCTTTCTCTCTCTGTCTCTCCTAGCTTCTCTTTCTCTCTCTTTCTCACACAGCTTCTCTTTCTCTCTCTCCCTCTCTCTCTCTCTCACAGATTCTCTCTCACACACACACTCACAGCTTCTCTTTTTCTCTCTCTCTCTCTCTCACTTCTCTTTCTCTCTCTGTCTCTCACAGCTTCTCTCTCTCACACACACACAGCTTCTCTTTCTCTCTTTCTCTCTCACTGACAGCTTCTCCCTCTCACACACACACACAGCTTCGCTTTCTCTCTCTCTCTCACATCTTCTCTTTCTTTCTCTCTCTCTCACTCCCAGCTCATTCTTTCTTTCTCTCTCTCTCTCACAGCTTCTCTCTCACACAAACAGCTTCTCTTTCTCTCTCTCTTTCTCTCTCTCACTCACAGCTTCTCTTTTTCTCTCTGTCTCTCCCAGCTTCTCTTTCTCTCTCTCTCTGTCTCTCACAGCTTTTCTCTCTCTCTCTCACTCACAGCTTCTCTTTCTCTCTCTCACACTCACAACTTCTCTTTCTCTCTCACTCACAGCTTCTCTTTCTCTCTCACACTCACAGCTTCTCTTTCTCTCTCTGACTCTCACAGCGTCTCTCTCACACACACAGAAACAGCTTCTCTTTCTCTCTCTCTCTCTCACTCACAGCTTCTCTTTCTCTTACAGCTTCTCTTTCTCTCTCACACACACAGCTTCTCTTTCTCTCTCACTCGCAGCTTCTCTTTCTCTCTCTCAAAGCTTCTCTCTCTCTCACTCACAGCTTCTCTTTCTCTCTCACACACAGCTTCTCTTTCTCTCTCTCTCACTCACAGCTTCTCTTTCTCTCTTTCTCTCTCACTGACAGCTTCTCTCTCACACACACACACAGCTTCTCTTTCTCTCTCTCTCTCACAGCTTCTCTTTCTTTCTTTCTCTCTCACTCACAGCTCATTCTTTCTTTCTTTCTCTCTCTCACAGCTTCTCTCTCTCACACACAGCTTCTCTTTCTCTCTCTCTTTCTCTCTCTCACTCACAGCTTCTCTTTTTCTCTCTGTCTCTCCCAGCTTCTCTTTCTCTCCCTCTCTCTCACAGCTTCTCTCTCACACACACACACACAGCTTCTCTTTCTCTCTCACACACACTCACAACTTCTCTTTCTCTCTCTCTCTCAGCTTCTCTCTCACAGACACACACATAGGTTATCTTTCTTTCTCTCTCTCTCTCACTCGCAGCTTCTCTCTCTCACACACACACAACTTCTCTTTCTCTCTCTCTCTCACTCACAGCTTCTCTTTCTCTCTCTCACTCACTCACAGCTTCTCTGTCTGTCTCTCACAGCTTCTCTTTCTCTCTCTCAGCTTCTCTTTCTCTTTCACAGCGTCTCTCTCACACACAAACACCACTTCTCTTTCTCTCTCTCTCTCACTCACAGCTTCTCTTTCTCTCTATCTCACTCCCAGCTTCTCTTTCTCTCTCTGTCTCTCACTCACAGCTTCTCTCTCTCTCTCTCTCTCTCTCTCTTACAGCTTCTCTCTCTGTCACAGTTTCTCTTTCTCTCTCTGTCTCTCACTGCTTCTCTTTCCTTCTCTCTTTCTCACTCACAGCTTCTCTTTCCCTCTCTCTCTCACAGCTTCTCTTTCTCTCTCTCACTGCTTCTCTCTCTCACACACCCACTGCTTCTCTTTCTCTCTCTCTCACTCACAGCTTCTGTTTCCCTCTCTCTCTCACAGCTTCTCTTTCTCTCTCTCACAGCTTCTCTCTCTCACACACCCACTGCTTCTCTTTCTCTCTCTCTCACTCACAGCTTCTCTTTCTCTCTCTGTCTCTCCCAGCTTCTCTTTCTCTCTCTCTCTTTCTCACTCACAGCTTCTCTTTCTCTCTTTCTTTCTTTCTTTCTCTCTCTCTCTCTCTCACAGCTTCTCTCTCTCTCACACACACACAGCTTGTCTTTCTCTCTCTCTCACTCACAGCTTCACTTTCTCTCTCACACACACACAGCTTCTCTTTCTCTCTCACACACACAGCTTCTCTTTCTCTCTCACACACACAGCTTCTCTCTCACACACACTCAGAGCTTCTCTTTCTCTGTCTCTCACTGCTTCTCTTTCCTTCTCTCTGTCTCACTCACAGCTTCTCTTTCTCTCTCACTCGCTGCTTCTCTTTCTCTCACTGTCTCTCACAGCTTCTCTTTCTCTCTCACACACACACAACTTCTCTTTCTCTCTCTGTCTCACTCACAGCATCTCTTTCTCTTTCTGTCTCTCACTCACAGCTTCTCTTTCTTTCTCTGTCTCACTCACACCTCTTTCTCTCTCACACACACAGCTTCTCTTTCTCTCTGTCTCTCACAGCTTCTCTTTCTTTCCCTCTCTCTCACACAGCTTCTCTCTCTCTCAGACACACAGCTTCTCTTTCTCTCTCTGTCTCTCACTCACAGCTTCTCGTTCTCTCTCTGTCTCACTCACAGCTTCTCTTTCTCTCTTTCTCTCTCTCTCTCACAGATTCTCTCTCTCTCACACACACACAGCTTCTCTTTTTCTCTCTCTCTCTCACTCACAACTTCTCTTTCTCTCTCCGTCTCTCACAGCTTCTCTCACACAAACACACACAGCTTCTCCTTCTCTCTTTCTCTCTCACTGACAGCTTCTCTCTCTCACACACACACACACAGCTTCTCTTTCTCTCTCTCTCTCACAGCTTCTCTTTCTTTCTTTCTCTCTCACTCCCAGCTCTTTCTTTCTCTCTCTCTCTCTCACAGCTTCTCTCTCACACACACAGCTTCTCTTTCTCTCTCTCTTTCTCTCTCTCACTCACAGCTTCTCTTTTTCTCTCTGTCTCTCCCAGCTTCTCTTTCTCTCCCTCTCTCTCACAGCTTCTCTCTCTCACACACACACACAGCTTCTCTTTCTCTCTCACACACTCACAACTTCTCTTTCTCCCTCTCTCACAGCTTCTCTCTCTCACACACACACATATCTTATCTTTCTCTCTTTCTCTCTCACTCACAGCTTCTCTTTCTCTCTCACACTCACAGCTTCTCTTTCTCTCTCTGACTCACAGCTTCTCTCTCACACACACAGACACAGCTTCTCTTTCTCTCTCCCTCTCTCACTCACAGCTTCTCTCTCTCTTACAGCTTCTCTTTCTCTCTCACACACACAGCTTCTCTTTCTCTCTATCTCACTCGCAGCTTCTCTTTCTCTCTCTGTCTCTCACAGCTTCTCTTTCTTTCTCTCTCTCTCACTCACAGCTTCTCTTTCTCTTTTCTCTCTCACTGACAGCTTCTCTCTCTCACACACACACACACAGCTTCTCTTTCTCTCTCTCTCACACAGCTTTTCTTTCTTTCTCTCTCACTCACAGGTCATTCTTTCTTTCTTTCTCTCTCTCACAGCTTCTCTCTCACACACACAGCTTCTCTTTCTCTCTCTCTTTCTCTCTCTCACTCACAGCTTCTCTTTTTCTCTCTGTCTCTCCCAGCTTCTCTTTCTCTCCCTCTCTCTCACAGCTTCTCTCTCTCTCACACAAACACAACTTCTCTTTCTCTCTCACTCTCACACAGCTTCTCTCTCACACACACATGTAGCTTATCTTTCTCTCTTTCTCTCTCACTCGCAGCTTCTCTTTCTCTTTTTCTCACAGCTTCTCTTTCTTTCTTTCTCTCTCTCTCACTCGCAGCTTCTCTCTGTCACACACACACAGCTTCTCTTTCTTTCTCTCTCTCTCACTCACAGCTTCTCTTTCTCTCTCTCACTCACTCACAGCTTCTCTGTCTGTCTCTCACAGCTTCTCCTCTCTCTCTCAGCTTCTCTTTCTCTCTCACAGCTTCTCTCTCACACACAAACACCACTTCTCTTTCTCTCTCTCTCTCTCACAGCTTCTCTTTCTCTCTATCTCACTCCCAGCTTCTCTTTCTCTCTCTGTCTCTCACTCACAGCTTCTCTTTCTTTCTCTCTCTCTCTCTCTCTTACAGCTTCTCTCTCTCTCACTCACAGTTTCTCTTTCTCTCTCTGTCTCTCACTGCTTCTCTTTCCTTCTCTCTGTCTCACTCACAGCTTCTCTTTCAATCTCTCTTTCTCACAGCTTCTCTTTCTCTCTCTCACTCACCGCTTCTCTTTCTCTCTCTCTCTCACTCACAGCTTCTCTTTTTCTCTATCTCTCACTCCCAGCTTCTCTTTCTCTCTCTGTCTCTCACTCACAGCTTCTCTTTCTCTCTCTGTCTCTCCCAGCTTCTCTTTCTCTCTCTTTTTCTCACTCACAGCTTCTCTTTCACTCACAGCTTCTCTCTCACACACACAGCTTCTATTTCTCTCTCTGTCTCACTCACAGCTTCTTTCTCTCTCTCTCTCTCTCTCTCACTCACAGCTTCTCTTTCCCTCTCTCTCTCACTCACAGCTTCACTTTCTCTCTCTCACACACACAGCTTCTCTTTCTCTCTCACACACACAGCTTCTCTTTCTCTCTCTCACACACAGCTTCTCTCTCTCACACACTCAGAGCTTCTCTTTCTCTGTCTCTCACTGCTTCTCTTTCCTTCTCTCTGTCTCACTCACAGCTTCTCTTTCCCTCTCTCTCTCACACAGCTTCTCTTTCTTTCTCTCTCTCACTCACCGCTTCTCTTTCTTTCTCTCTCTGTCTTTCACAGCTTCTCTCTCTCTCTCACTCACAGCTTCTCTTTCTCTCTCTCTCTCTCACAGCTTCTCTTTCTCTCTCACACACACACCACTTCTCTTTCTTTCTCTCTCTCTCACAGTTTCTCTCTCACACACACCCACAGCTTCTCTTTCTCTCTCTCTCTCTCTCACTCACTCACAGCTTCTCTTTCTCTCTCTGTCGCTCCCAGCTTCTCTTTCTCTCTCTTTCTCACTCACAGCTTCTATTTCTCTCTTTCTTTCTCTCTTTCTCTCTCACAAGTTCTCTCTCACACACACACACACAGCTTCTCTTTTTCTCTCTCTCTCTCTCTCTCACTCACAACTTCTCTTTCTCTCTCTGTCTCTCACAGCTTCTCTCTCACACACACACACACAGCTTCTCTTTCTCTCTCTCTCTCACAGCTTCTCTTTCTTTCTTTCTTTCTCTCTCACTCACAGCTAATTCTTTCTCTCTCACACACACAGCTTCTCTCTCACACACACAGCTTCTCTTTCTCTCTCTCTTTCTCTCTCTCACTCACAGCTTCTCTTTTTCTCTCTGTCTCTCCCAGCTTCTCTTTCTCTCCCTCTCTCTCACAGCTTCTCTCTCTCACACACACAGACACACAGCTTCTCTTTCTCTCTCACACACACTCACAACTTCTCTTTCTCTCTCTCTCACAGCTTCTCTCTCACACACACACACATATCTTATCTTTCTCTCTTTCTCTCTCACTCACAGCTTCTCTTTCTCTCTCACACTCACAGCTTCTCTTTCTCTCTCTGACTCTCACAGCTTCTCTCTCACAAACACAGACACAGCTTCTCTTTCTCTCTCTTTCTCACTCACAGCTTCTCTCTCTTACAGCTTCTCTTTCTCTCACACACACACAGCTTCTCTTTCTCTCTCTCTCACTCGCAGCTTCTCTTTCTCTCTCTGTCTCTCACAGCTTCTCTTTCTTTCTTTCTCTCTCACTCACACCTTCTCTTTCTCTCACACAGCTTCTCTTTATCTCTCTCTCACTCACAGCTTCTCTTTCTCTCTTTCTCTCTCACTGACAGCTTCTCTCTCACACACACACAGCTTCTCTTTCTCTCTCTCTCTCACAGCTTCTCTTTCTTTCTTTCTCTCTCACTCACAGCTCATTCTTTCTTTCTCTCTCTCTCTCACAGCTTCTCTCTCACACACACAGCTTCTCTTTCTCTCAGAACATAAAGTAACATGTAGAGTATGATGTTTTGGAAATTGTTTCCTTTTTAAAAAATAATAATAATAATAATAATAACAATAATCTTTATTTGTTGTGACTCTGGTTTCTATATTTGCTTTGCCCTAAGATGGAGGAAGTTTGGTTCCTAGAAAGAGATTGATTGATTGAAATATGTAAATAATCCTCTGTCAAGGTATGTTAAGATTAACTAGATAGATGAATAGATAGATAGATAATGATTTATAAGGTGATATATGTTAAGGTTCGCAGAGAATTTGATGTGCAGTATATAGATAAATAGAAATAAAAGAGTATAAATCTGCAACTAGTGATAGAAAGAAAATTGACTAATTTTGATTATTATAGCGACTATATAAAAAGGAAGAGAGAAAAAGGTGGGATAATTTTGGGATCAAAATCTGAATAAAAATGATTTGAAGGAAAGGTAATAAAATGAGTAATGGTATGACAACCATTAGCAGGAGTGAAAGAGAAACAGCTGCTTTGCTATGAACAATAAAATTCACTTAATGTCTTAAATAATAGCAAGAACCCGCTCTAGTTCCGGTCTCCCTCCCCTTCTTCGGCACTTCGGAGGCGGTCCTTCAATAGAAGGACAAGGGGAGTGAAGAAGACAGAAGATGGTGCACGGCTGGGTGAGGGGTGGGTGAGGGTGAATGTATTCAATGTATATTTGTTCATTTGTTCTTTTTTATTGTATTGTACTGTGCTGTAATGTTATAAATGTTTAAGTTTTGTAAATTTGTTTGAAAATCAATAAAAAATTTTTTAAAAAAGCTTCTCTTTCTGTCTGTCACTCACAGCTTCTCTTTCTTTCTCTCTCTCTCACAGCTTCTCTCTCACACACACACAGCTTCTCTTTCTCTCTCTCTCTCTCTCTCACTCACAGCTTCTCTTTCTCTCTCTATCTCTCACACACAGCTTCTCTTTCTTTCTCTCTCTCTCACTCAGGGCTTCTTTTTTATTCTCTCTCACAGCTTCTCTCTCTCTCTCGCTCGCTCTCACAGCTTCTCTTTCTCTGTCTCTCACTCACACGTTCTCTTTCTCTTTTACGGCTTCTCTTTCTCTCTCTGTCTCTCACTCACAGCTTCTCTTTCTCTCTCTGTCTCACTCACAGCTTCTCTTTCTCTCTCTCTCTCTCTCTCACACACAGCTTCTCTTTCTCTCTCACACACACACAGCTTCTCTTTCTCTCTCTCTGTCTCTCACAGCTTCTCTCTCTCTCACTCACTCACAGCTTCTCTTTCTCTCTCTCTCTCTCACAGCTTCTCTTTCTCTCTCACACACACACCACTTCTCTTTCTTTCTCTCTCTCTCGCAGCTTCTCTCTCACACACACAGCTTCTCTTTCTCTCTCTCTTTCTCACTCACAGCTTCTCTTTCTCTCTTTCTTTCTTTCTCTCTCTCTCTCTCACAGCTTCTCTCTCACACACACACACACAGCTTCTCTTTCTCTCTCTCTCACTCACAACTTCTCTTTCTCTCTGTCTCTCACAGCTTCTCTCTCTCACACACACACAGCATCTCTTTCTCTCTTTCTCTCTCACTCACAGCTTCTCTTTCTCTCTCACACTCACAGCTTCTCTTTCTCTCTCTGTCACTCACAGCGTCTCTCTCTCTCACACACACACACACAGCTTCTCTTTCTCTCTCTCTCACTCACAGCTTCTCTCTCTCTTACAGCTTCTCTTTTTCTCTCTCACACACAGCTTCTCTTTCTCTCTCTCTCTCACTCGCAGCTTCTCTTTCTCTCTCTGTCTCTCACAGCTTCTCTTTCTTTCTTTCTCTCTCTCTCACTCGCAGCTTCTCTTTCTCTCTCTCACACAGCTTCTCTTTCTCTCTCTCTCTCACTCACAGCTTCTCTTTCTCTCTCTCACTCACTCACAGCTTCTCTGTCTGTCTGTCACAGCTTCTCTTTCTCTCTCTCTCAGCTTCTCTTTCTCTCTCACAGCTTCTCTCTCACACACAAACACCACTTCTCTTTCTCTCTCTCTCACTCACAGCTTCTCTTTCTCTCTATTTCACTCCCAGCTTCTCTTTCTCTCTCTGTCTCTCACTCACAGCTTCTCTTTCTTTCTTTCTCTCTCTCTCTCTCTTACACCTTCTCTCTCTCTCACTCACAGTTTCTCTTTCTCTCTCTGTCTCTCACTCACAGCTTCTCTCTCTCACACACACAGCTTCTCTTTCTCTTTCTGTCTCTCACTCAAAGCTTCTCTTTCTGTCTGTAACTCACAGCTTCTCTTTCCTTCTCTCTCTCTCACAGCTTCTCTCTCACACACACACAGCTTCTCTTTCTCTCTCTCTCTCTCTCACTCACAGCTTCTCTTTCTCTCTCTATCTCTCACACACAGCTTCTCTTTCTTTCTCTCTCTCTCACTCAGGGCTTCTTTTTTCCCTCTCTCACAGCTTCTCTCTCTCTCGCTCGCTCTCACAGCTTCTCTTTCTCTGTCTCTCACTCACACCTTCTCTTTCTCTCTTACGGCTTCTCTTTCTCTCTCTGTCTCTCACTCACAGCTTCTCTTTCTCTCTCTGTCTCTCACAGCTTCTCTCTCTCTCTCTTACTCACAGCTTCTCTTTCTCTCTCTCTCTCAGCTTCTCTTTCTCTCTCACACACACACAGCTTCTCTTTCTCTCTCTCTCTCACAGCTTCTCTCTCTCACACACCCACTGCTTCTCTTTCTCTCTCTCTCACTCACAGCTTCTCTTTCTCTCTCTGTCTCTCCCAGCTTCTCTTTCTCTCTCTCTCTTTCTCACTCACAGCTTCTCTTTCTCTCTTTCTTTCTTTCTCTCTCTCTCTCTCACAGCTTCTCTCTCTCTCACACACACACAGCTTGTCTTTCTCTCTCTCTCACTCACAACTTCTCTTTCTCTCTGTCTCTCACAGCTTCTCTCTCTCACACACACACACAGCATCTCTTTCTCTCTTTCTCTCTCACTCACAGCTTCTCTTTCTCTCTCACACTCACAGCTTCTCTTTGTCTCTCTGTCTCTCACAGCGTCTCTCTCTCTCACACACACACACACAGCTTCTCTTTCTCTCTCTCTCACTCACAGCTTCTCTCTCTCTTACAGCTTCTCTTTTTCTCTCTCACACACAGCTTCTCTTTGTCTCTCTCACTCGCAGCTTCTCTTTCTCTCTCTGTCTCTCACAGCTTCTCTTTCTTTCTTTCTCTCTCTCTCACTCGCAGCTTCTCTTTCTTTCTCTCTCTCACACAGCTTCTCTTTCTCTCTCTCTCTCACTCACAGCTTCTCTTTCTCTCTCTCACTCACTCACAGCTTCTCTGTCTGTCTGTCACAGCTTCTCTTTCTCTCTCTCTCAGCTTCTCTTTCTCTCTCACAGCTTCTCTCTCACAGCTTCTCTCTCACACACAAACACCACTTCTCTTTCTCTCTCTCTCACTCACAGGTTCTCTTTCTCTCTATCTCACTCCCAGCTTCTCTTTCGCTCTCTGTCTCTCACTCACAGCTTCTCTTTCTTTCTTTCTCTCTCTCTCTCTCTTACACCTTCTCTCTCTCTCACTCACAGTTTCTCTTTCTCTCTCTGTCTCTCACACAACTTCTCTCTCACACACACACAGCTTCTCTTTCTCTTTCTGTCTCTCACTCAAAGCTTCTCTTTCTGTCTGTAACTCACAGCTTCTCTTTCCTTCTCTCTCTCTCACAGCTTCTCTCTCACACACACACAGCTTCTCTTTCTCTCTCTCTCTCTCTCACTCAGCTTCTCTTTCTCTCTCTATCTCTCACTCACAGCTTCTCTTTCTTTCTCTCTCTCTCACAGCTTCTCTCTCACACACACACAGCTTCTCTTTCTCTCTCTCTCTCTCTCTCTCTCACTCACTCACAGCTTCTCTTTCTCTCTCTATCTCTCACACACAGCTTCTCTTTCTTTCTCTCTCTCTCACTCAGGGCTTCTTTTTTCCCTCTCTCACAGCTTCTCTCTCTCTCGCTCGCTCTCACAGCTTCTCTTTCTCTGTCTCTCACTCACACCTTCTCTTTCTCTCTTACGGCTTCTCTTTCTCTCTCTGTCTCTCACTCACAGCTTCTCTTTCTCTCTCTGTCTCTCACAGCTTCTCTCTCTCTCTCTCTTACTCACAGCTTCACTTTCTCTCTCTCTCTCAGCTTCTCTTTCTCTCTCACACACACACAGCTTCTCTTTCTCTCTCTCTCTCTCACAGCTTCTCTCTCTCACACACCCACTGCTTCTCTTTCTCTCTCTCTCACTCACAGCTTCTCTTTCTCTCTCTGTCTCTCCCAGCTTCTCTTTCTCTCTCTCTCTTTCTCACTCACAGCTTCTCTTTCTCTCTTTCTTTCTCTCTCTCTCTCTCTCTCACAGCTTCTCTCTCTCTCTCACACACACACACAGCTTGTCTTTCTCTCTCTCTCACTCACAACTTCTCTTTCTCTCTGTCTCTCACAGCTTCTCTCTCTCACACACACACACAGCATCTCTTTCTCTCTTTCTCTCTCACTCACAGCTTCTCTTTCTCTCTCACACTCACAGCTTCTCTTTCTCTCTCTGTCTCTCACAGCGTCTCTCTCTCTCACACACACACACACAGCTTCTCTTTCTCTCTCTCTCACTCACAGCTTCTCTCTCTCTTACAGCTTCTCTTTTTCTCTCTCACACACAGCTTCTCTTTCTCTCTCTCTCTCACTCGCAGCTTCTCTTTCTTTCTCTCTCTCACACAGCTTCTCTTTCTCTCTCTCTCTCACTCACAATTTCTCTTTCTCTCTCTCACTCACTCACAGCTTCTCTGTCTGTCTGTCACAGCTTCTCTTTCTCTCTCTCTCAGCTTCTCTTTCTCTCTCAAAGCTTCTCTCTCACAGCTTCTCTCTCACACACAAACACCACTTCTCTTTCTCTCTCTCTCATTCACAGGTTCTCTTTCTCTCTATCTCACTCCCAGCTTCTCTTTCGCTCTCTGTCTCTCACTCACAGCTTCTCTTTCTTTCTTTCTCTCTCTCTCTCTCTTACACCTTCTCTCTCTCTCACAGTTTCTCTTTCTCTCTCTGTCTCTCACACAACTTCTCTCTCACACACACACAGCTTCTCTTTCTCTTTCTGTCTCTCACTCAAAGCTTCTCTTTCTGTCTGTTACTCACAGCTTCTCTTTCCTTCTCTCTCTCTCACAGCTTCTCTCTCACACACACACAGCTTCTCTTTCTCTCTCTCTCTCTCTCACTCACAGCTTCTCTTTCTCTCTCTATCTCTCACTCACAGCTTCTCTTTCTTTCTCTCTCTCTCACAGCTTCTCTCTCACACACACACAGCTTCTCTTTCTCTCTCTCTCTCTCTCTCTCTCTCTCTCTCACTCGCTCACAGCTTCTCTTTCTCTCTCTATCTCTCACACACAGCTTCTCTTTCTTTCTCTCTCTCTCACTCAGGGCTTCTTTTTTATTCTCTCTCACAGCTTCTCTCTCTCTCTCTCTCGCTCTCACAGCTTCTCTTTCTCTGTCTCTCACTCACACGTTCTCTTTCTCTCTTACGGCTTCTCTTTCTCTCTCTGTCTCTCACTCACAGCTTCTCTTTCTCTCTCTCTCTCTCTCTCACTCACAGCTTCTCTTTCTCTCTCTATCTCTCACACACAGCTTCTCTTTCTTTCTCTCTCTCTCACTCAGGGCTTCTTTTTTCCCTCTCTCACAGCTTCTCTCTCTCTCGCTCGCTCTCACAGCTTCTCTTTCTCTGTCTCTCACTCACAGCTTCTCTTTCTCTCTTACGGCTTCTCTTTCTCTCTCTGTCTCTCACTCACAGCTTCTCTTTCTCTCTCTGTCTCTCACAGCTTCTCTCTCTCTCTCTTACTCACAGCTTCTCTTTCTCTCTCTCTCTCAGCTTCTCTTTCTCTCTCACACACACAAAGCTTCTCTTTCTCTCTCTCTCTCACAGCTTCTCTCTCTCACACACCCACTGCTTCTCTTTCTCTCTCTCTCACTCACAGCTTCTCTTTCTCTCTCTGTCTCTCCCAGCTTCTCTTTCTCTCTCTCTCTTTCTCACTCACAGCTTCTCTTTCTCTCTTTCTTTCTTTCTCTCTCTCTCACAGCTTCTCTCTCTCTCACACACACACAGCTTGTCTTTCTCTCTCTCTCACTCACAACTTCTCTTTCTCTCTGTCTCTCACAGCTTCTCTCTCTCTCACACACACACAGCATCTCTTTCTCTCTTTCTCTCTCACTCACAGCTTCTCTTTCTCTCTCACACTCACAGCTTCTCTTTCTCTCTCTGTCTCTCACAGCGTCTCTCTCTCTCACACACACACACACAGCTTCTCTTTCTCTCTCTCTCACTCACAGCTTCTCTCACTCTTACAGCTTCTCTTTTTCTCTCTCACACACAGCTTCTCTTTCTCTCTCTCTCTCACTCGCAGCTTCTCTTTCTCTCTCTGTCTCTCACAGCTTCTCTTTCTTTCTTTCTCTCTCTCTCACTCGCAGCTTCTCTTTCTTTCTCTCTCTCACACAGCTTCTCTTTCTCTCTCTCTCTCACTCACAGCTTCTCTTTCTCTCTCTCACTCACTCACAGCTTCTCTGTCTGTCTGTCACAGCTTCTCTTTCTCTCTCACAGCTTCTCTCTCACAGCTTCTCTCTCACACACAAACACCACTTCTCTTTCTCTCTCTCTCACTCACAGCTTCTCTTTCTCTCTATCTCACTCCCAGCTTCTCTTTCTCTCTCTGTCTCTCACTCACAGCTTCTCTTTCTTTCTTTCTCTCTCTCTCTCTCTCTCTTACACCTTCTCTCTCTCTCACTCACAGTTTCTCTTTCTCTCTCTGTCTCTCACTCACAGCTTCTCTCTCACACACACAGCTTCTCTTTCTCTTTCTGTCTCTCACTCAAAGCTTCTCTTTCTGTCTGTAACTCACAGCTTCTCTTTCCTTTCTCTCTCACAGCTTCTCTCACACACACACAGCTTCTCTTTCTCTCTCTCTCTCTCTCACTCACAGCTTCTCTTTCTCTCTCTATCTCTCACTCACAGCTTCTCTTTCTTTCTCTCTCTCTCACAGCTTCTCTCTCACACACTCACAGCTTCTCTTTCTCTCTCTATCTCTCACACACAGCTTCTCTTTCTTTCTCTCTCTCTCACTCAGGGCTTCTTTTTTATTCTCTCTCACAGCTTCTCTCTCTCTCTCTCTCGCTCTCACAGCTTCTCTTTCTCTGTCTCTCACTCACATGTTCTCTTTCTCTCTTACGGCTTCTCTTTCTCTCTCTGTCTCTCACTCACAGCTTCTCTTTCTCTCTCTGTCTCACTCACAGCTTCTTTTTCTCTCTCTCTCTCTCTCACACACACACAGCTTCTCTTTCTCTCTCTCACACACACAGCTTCTCTTTCTCTCTCTGTCTCTCCCAGCTTCTCTTTCTCTCTCTCTCTTTCTCACTCACAGCTTCTCTTTCTCTCTTTCTTTCTTTCTCTCTCTCTCTCTCACAGCTTCTCTCTCTCTCACACACACACAGCTTGTCTTTCTCTCTCTCTCACTCACAACTTCTCTTTCTCTCTGTCTCTCACAGCTTCTCTCTCTCACACACACACACAGCATCTCTTTCTCTCTTTCTCTCTCACTCACAGCTTCTCTTTCTCTCTCACACTCACAGCTTCTCTTTGTCTCTCTGTCTCTCACAGCGTCTCTCTCTCTCACACACACACACACAGCTTCTCTTTCTCTCTCTCTCACTCACAGCTTCTCTCTCTCTTACAGCTTCTCTTTTTCTCTCTCACACACAGCTTCTCTTTCTCTGTCTCTCTCACTCGCAGCTTCTCTTTCTCTCTCTGTCTCTCACAGCTTCTCTTTCTTTCTTTCTCTCTCTCTCACTCGCAGCTTCTCTTTCTTTCTCTCTCTCACACAGCTTCTCTTTCTCTCTCTCTCTCACTCACAGCTTCTCTTTCTCTCTCTCACTCACTCACAGCTTCTCTGTCTGTCTGTCACAGCTTCTCTTTCTCTCTCTCTCAGCTTCTCTTTCTCTCTCACAGCTTCTCTCTCACAGCTTCTCTCTCACACACAAACACCACTTCTCTTTCTCTCTCTCTCACTCACAGGTTCTCTTTCTCTCTATCTCACTCCCAGCTTCTCTTTCGCTCTCTGTCTCTCACTCACAGCTTCTCTTTCTTTCTTTCTCTCTCTCTCTCTCTTACACCTTCTCTCTCTCTCACTCACAGTTTCTCTTTCTCTCTCTGTCTCTCACACAACTTCTCTCTCACACACACACAGCTTCTCTTTCTCTTTCTGTCTCTCACTCAAAGCTTCTCTTTCTGTCTGTAACTCACAGCTTCTCTTTCCTTCTCTCTCTCTCACAGCTTCTCTCACACACACACACAGCTTCTCTTTCTCTCTCTCTCTCTCTCACTCAGCTTCTCTTTCTCTCTCTATCTCTCACTCACAGCTTCTCTTTCTTTCTCTCTCTCTCACAGCTTCTCTCTCACACACACACAGCTTCTCTTTCTCTCTCTCTCTCTCTCTCTCTCTCTCTCTCACTCACTCACAGCTTCTCTTTCTCTCTCTATCTCTCACACACAGCTTCTCTTTCTTTCTCTCTCTCTCACTCAGGGCTTCTTTTTTCCCTCTCTCACAGCTTCTCTCTCTCTCGCTCGCTCTCACAGCTTCTCTTTCTCTGTCTCTCACTCACACCTTCTCTTTCTCTCTTACGGCTTCTCTTTCTCTCTCTGTCTCTCACTCACAGCTTCTCTTTCTCTGTCTCTCACAGCTTCTCTCTCTCTCTCTCTCTTACTCACAGCTTCACTTTCTCTCTCTCTCTCAGCTTCTCTTTCTCTCTCACACACACACAGCTTCTCTTTCTCTCTCTCTCTCTCACAGCTTCTCTCTCTCACACACCCACTGCTTCTCTTTCTCTCTCTCTCACTCACAGCTTCTCTTTCTCTCTCTGTCTCTCCCAGCTTCTCTTTCTCTCTCTCTCTTTCTCACTCACAGCTTCTCTTTCTCTCTTTCTTTCTCTCTCTCTCTCTCTCACAGCTTCTCTCTCTC